>OU612061.1:6852419-6949432 GCA_914767635.1 Melanostoma mellinum | reverse complement strand
TTTTCCTTTACGCACAGAATAAGTGATCGAAGCCGCAACACCACCTCGAAGGAAAAAATCAAAGACCTCACGGAAACAGACGGGCGAATAATAAATATTACTACACTAGAAACGATAGAGTTGAATGAAGTGCACCTCTGTTGTATTTTCAAATGGATTTTGTCCATTTCGGAGTGACCGCCGCAATATCCTCATTTCCTTCCTGGGCAAATAATTACATATTGTAAACGTTCAGTTTATAATTTGACCATCCATTGTTCATATTCATACTGTAGAGAGGGATGAAAACCCGATCCCTCGGTTAGGTATATAAGATAGTGATACTGCAGAGAATACATTTGTATGGGTATTCGCAGCTCGACTGAGTGAAGTTGGTGGTTGAGTTTAACTACGGATTCATTCCATATCAACGGTTACGGGCGCTCGGTCGAGTTTCGCGAGATCTATCTATATAAATGGTTAAGCAGAGTTTAATTAATGATCAGCCGGTTAACAATTATCAGAAGTGGGATTCCTATCCAAAAATACTATTGAAAAGTGAAAATTATCAAAATAAAACTTGAAACGAAGCAGTGGCGGTGCTGTACTTATATTTTTGTATTCTTACTTGTTGCGATCAACTGTGTTTGTGTATACGTTTGTTCTTCGTTGTTGTTTGGAAATTTGAATTTCAACCGTCGCGGTCGCGTCGGTGTCGGTCTGAGGTGGTGTGGTTGCGTCGTCGGGTTCGGGTGTGTTGCGTCGTGTCGTCGTAGTGGTATTGTGTATGAGAGGATATTATTACTCAACTGCTCAGAGAGTTGCATCTTGCATGTACTTAACCGGTTTCTTGTTAAGAAAAGAATCACTCGACTCCCATTTAACTTGTGTTGGGTAGTCGGTAGATAAATACAAAAAAAAAAAATCTAACTTCGCGTTGCCTTAGAGTGTTGTATGTGTAGTGTATCCGAGTATTTATCTTTTTGTTGACACAGCTGCTTTTGTCTTTTTGTCTGTAATTTGCGTTTTGCGTTATAATTATCTGACTGTGTTAGAGTGTCGTGTTTTTTTTTTGTTGTTGTTGTCTGCTATATAACTGCAAAACCGTGCGCGTAGTTTGTAAAAAAAAAAAAAAAAAAATAAAGAAAATGAGCAGAATAAAGCAAGAACTCGAAAATCTAAAGAAAAGGAACATGGAACTGGAAAATGAAATGGTTGCCTTGCGTCGAAATCAGAGTGCACGTGTGTCTGAGGAACCATCAAGTAGTGCAGGTTCAGGGTCAATGCGATTGGGAAGTGAGGAGCTGAAAAAAATTGTTCCCATTTTCAACCCTTCGCGTCGTGAAGGTTTGCGCGCAAAAGAATGGGTTGAAATGCTAGAGAACCTAAGGTACATATACGAATGGGACGATAGGACTACGCTGTTCTATGCATCCTTGCGGTTAGAGGAAGCAGCTGTGAACTGGTTCACAGCCCAGCGGGGACAAATCAATAGTTGGACACAATTCAAAACCAACTTGATCATGGACTTCCCATCGTTGACTGATGAGTCGGATATTCTTTTAGCATTAATGCAACGTAAGAAACAGCCAGAGGAAAGTTACGAAAGCTATGTATATGCAATGCTGGCATTGGGAAGACGTGGTAAGTTTGCTATGAAAGCTATTATTAAATTTATAATTTCTGGGTTGGGAGATAAGGCTTTGATGGAAAACATCACTATTGCTAGATGTTCATCTGTCAGTGAACTTCTAGAAATTTTGAACTCACTGTCAAAAGTAAGAGCGCAAGCAAACAGCCGCGAAAAATTTGATACATCCGTCAAAAAGGCACCTAGTCAAAATTTTAATAGAGGTGTTGGGCCACTGATAAACACTCGAATGAATTCAGGACAGCACAACATAACCTGCTATAAATGCAAAAATAAAGGCCATTTCGCTCGAGACTGCAAAGAAAATTTTGGCGGGCCACAATTCACGAAAACTCCTACTTCTCAGCAGTTCTGTTATATTTGCAAAGAACCGGGGCATTTTGCACGTAACTGCCGTGCAGCGAAACGGCGCCCTTCATCACAATTGGATGGCCCTCCAAACAAAATACGACGCCTGTTGCACAATAGCAATGATGGAGGACTAATGAAAGAGATTAGAGTGGGAGACTTCACTGTCAGCGCTTTTATAGATCTAGGAGCGGATTGCTCAACATTGAGACTGCAAGAAGCCGATTGCAATAACTATAGGCGGGAGTATTGCAATGTCACGCTGAACGGATTTGGAGGAGGAACTGCTAGCTCCATGGCAAGAACCAATCAGATGGTTACGGTAGGTGAGGTGTCAATGCCAATCGCCATTTACATTGTGGATAACACTACGCAAGACGTGCCGATGATTTTGGGAAGAAACTTTCTGGATTCCCCTCGTGTGCGTGTTGTTAAAGAATTTGGTTCCCTTCAAATAGAAAATGTTCAACCCCGAAAGTGACTAGACTCGACGCCAGTGGCCTCCAAAAACAAAGTCCCAGTAAAAATTACTGACATAAAACTCGAAAAAAATATGGATAGTGAGGCAGCTGGGAAACTGTTAAAAATTATTAATAAACACCGTAGTTGTTTTTCCACTTCGTTGAGTGAACTCGGAAAGACCAGCGCAATTCATATGCAAATTAAATTAAAGACAAATACCATCATTCGGTATAAGCCCTATCGCGTGGCGTGCAATGAATTGGCTGAGCTCAAAAACATCATAAATGACCTGTTGAAAAATGAGGTTATAGAAGACTCTTCCTCTGAGTATGCAAGTCCAGCGTTATTGATAAAGAAAAAAGATGGAAGCTACAGGATGTGTATAGACTATCGGCGTTTAAATGAAATAACAGAGCGCGAGAATTTTCCAACCCCGAATATCGAAGAAACTATTAGTCAAATGTCAGACGGCAAGGTTTTTGTGGTTCTCGATATGATGAGCGGATACTATCAAGTGCCTGTCCATGAGAACTCCATACACCTCACAGCTTTTGTCACTCCTCATGGCCATTATCAATTTAAGCGTATGCCTTTTGGGCTGACTAATGCGCCAGCCACTTTTATGAGACTTCTCAATCTGGTTATGCGTCGCGTAGCGTCAGAGAATGTTTTGGTATATATGGACGATATCGTTCTGTTTGGCAAAGACATTGATGCAGTTCTTGTCACCCTTGAAAAACTTTTAAGTGTGTTAAAAGAATTTAACCTTACGCTCAATCTCACGAAATGTCAGTTCTTTTTGAAACAAATGTCCTATCTGGGCCATGAAATCAGTGGTGATGGTATCAGACCCGGAAGCTACAAGGTAGAAGCAGTAAAGACATTTCCTGTCCCTACCGAAACCAGACATGTAAGGCAATTCTTGGGATTATCTGGGTATTTTCGCCGATTCGTACCTAATTACGCAAAGATTGCAACTCCTTTAAACAAATTGTTGAGAAAAGATTCGAAGTTTATTTGGACTGAGTCTGAGCAAAATGCATTGGATACTTTAAAGTCTAAATTATGCGAATCACCCATTTTGGCTATGTATAATCCAAGTTTGGACCATGAGCTCCACACGGATGCATCTTCTTTAGGACTTGCTGGGGTACTTTTACAAATAAACTCGTCAGGTGAAAAGCAAGCTGTTTCCTACTTTAGTCGAGCCACTACAGATTCAGAGAAGCGATTCCATAGCTATGAACTAGAAGCGTTAGCCGTGGTGGAATCTCTAGAACGTTTTCGATACTACTTATTTACTTACTTAGATTGTAACTCTTTGAAGCAAACCCAAAATAAAAAGGATCTTAACGCAAGGATCACTCGATGGTGGCTGAAGATTCAGGAGTTTGATTTCAACTTAGAACATCGCACGGCCAATCAGATGCAGCATGCAGATGCTCTAAGCCGTAATCCTACCGGGGAAGCGAAAGATATAGAGGAAGTTGGACTAAACATCAATATGGTGGGAATGGAAGAAGCAGATTGGATTGCTACTTTGCAATACAAAGACCAGGAGTTGAATCAAATCAAAGAGATCTTACAAAGCAACAATAGCAAAGATGCGAAAAAGAAATCTCTGCAGAAAGAATATTGTCTCAAGAAGGGTCGTCTCTTTAAGATCACATCGGATGGACCACGCTTCGTTGTACCTCATGGCGTCCGCTGGAGGATAATTAAAACATCACATGACGATATTGGCCACTGTGGAATAGATCGTACAATAGAACATATCCGAAAACAGTTTTGGTTTCCAAAAATGCGACGAATCGTTTGCAAATATCTTTCCAGTTGTGTGCCATGCCTTTATAACAAACGTTCAAAAGATGAGTCCAGATACAAAATTCACCCAATCGAGAAGCAACCGATCCCATTCTTCACTGTACACATTGATCATCTCGGACCTTATGTTAAAAGCTTAAAGGGTAACCAATATGTTTTGGGTCTAGTTGACTCCTTCAGCAAATTCCTGATTCTAAGAGCTGTAAAGGACACCACTGCCAAGGCCATCATTCGGGTATTGGTAGATCTTACACAATTCTTTGGAGTACCATCTCGCATCATCTCGCACAAGGGGACGGCGTACACCTCGAAATTATTTAATGAGTACTGCAATGAAAATGGAATTAAACACATTACAACTGCAGTATGCACTCCTCGTGCCAATGGACAAATTGAACGCTATTTTCGCACTGTAAGTACCGTCATATCAACAATGTCAACAAGACAAGATGGAAGAGATTGGGACAATCATTTACCTGCAATACAATGGGGATTGAATTCTCTCAAGCACCGGATAACAAACCAAACACCACAAGAAATTTTGTTTGCTTTTAAACCAAGAAACGCTCTTAACAACGAGTTGAGTCTTGTTCTACTTGATGATGATTCTGAAGACGAAAACGAAAATGTGCCCTTGAGTGTCTTAAGAGACCAAGTAAAGCGCCGAGTCACGATTTTGCAAGAAAAACAAGCAGAAAAGTTCAATAAGTCACACCGGGAACCTCAAAAATATCAAGTTGGGGATATGGTACTAACGAAGGCCGCATACACTGCTACTGTACAATCAAGGAAGCTTTTACCACGTTTCAAGGGACCATACGAAGTGAAATGTGTTTTACCAAATGACAGATACCTGATAGGAGATTCCGCAGTGACGCAAGTGTCACAGAAACCTTATGAATCGGTCCATGCTGCAGACCGTCTAAAGCCATGGTGTTCTTTGGAAGATTGCGACCTAGAGAGTTTAGATAACGAAGAGGAATCGGACGAACAACCTGATGTCGAGTAACAACATACATATCTATGTAACAGTCTATTGATTACGAAAACTGAGTATTAACTTTTTTTTTCTTTACTTTTCTTTTTTGGGTCAGTTACTGAATAATTATTAATTTTTCTGTTATTCTGTTTTGTTCCTTACTCAATATTTACTTTTGTCTATTCTATTTTGCTTTGTTGTTTGTCAAATATTCTTTTACTAATGTTTCATTAAATTAAAGGAAATGAGAGAGAAACAACTGGTTATTTGACGATTGTTTGTTCTGTTGATTGAAAGAGGCTTTCACGAGGTAAGAAGCTGCGAAGAGAGATGCAAATATTTTAATGGTAAGCAAATAGGTTACAGGTCCTACGGACTGATAGGATGATGGGTTGGCTGTGATCATGCCGAAATAGTTTTGGCTGGCTGTGATCATGCCGTAATATGTTTTGGTTGGCTGTGATCATGCCGGAATGAGCTTAGGTGGGCTGTGATCATGCCGTAATATGTTTTGGTTGGCTGTGATCATGCCGGAATGAGCTTAAGTGGGCTGTGATCATGCCGTAACATGTTTGGGTTGGCTGTGATCATGCCGGAATAAGCTTAGGTGGGCTGTGATCATGCCGTAACATGTTTGGGTTGGCTGTGATCATGCCGAAATAGTTTGGGTTGGCTGTGATCATGCTGAGGTTGTAACAGGTAAACACGGTTGCCACTTGCCAAAAAATATGTGTCCAAAAATGAAAATAAAAATGACCAAACGTAGCTTGAAATGACCAAAACTATGATTGATTCCGATGAAGAAGAAGGGAAGGACACCAAGTTCTCGAACGGAAAAAGCAGCATGACAAGCGCTTGTTTAAGGAAATATAGAAATTTCATACAAGAATGAGTTTCAATGTTTGCATACGAAAAGTTAAAAAATCATACCATGGTGGAAAACTAAGAACCAAGCCCGTAAAGACCATCAAGCAAACATAGCTGCAGAACCGCATTCATCACTGAGGATCTTGAAAAGTTAATTATGCAAAATCAACTTAGACGATTATACAGAATGCCATACTCTAGATCAGAAGAAGTTAAGGTTGCAAACTCGTATGTTTGCTTAGATCAAATAAAACTGGAATTCCAGACGGTCTCAACGCCGAAATTTTCAAGTAAGCTAGTGATTAGCTTGAAAGGATAGTGCACCTGCTGCATGATTTAGTCGGGAGAAAGCATGTTCAATGAATGGAAATCATACAATTGCACCAATTATAGAGGAATACTCCTCCTTAACGTCAGATGTGATGTCTTGTCTTTGTGAAAGTCTGAAAAACCCACACGTCAACAAATCCGTACACGGAGATCATGGAAAAAACATGCGTATGACAGTATTGACAGAAAAAAGCTGTGCAAAAAAACTTGGTTTTCAGTTCGTTAGACAGATTTAATCACGAAGTCACCATACATGACTGTCATTTGAAAAAAGCACATGTCATTTATGATATCGGTGTTTGCAAAACTCAAAAACACCTTGCTTGGTATTGAGGGTAAACTGTTTTGCAAGAGAACTCATTGCGGCTACCTCAGAGCAATCGTTGGGCTTGATCGAACGAACTTATTGATGCACTTTTTATATAATTCGATAAGAAAACTGTCTTACGTATACATTTCAATTTTAAGGACCTATAAACTGAAGAGTTTCTCTTATATCATTTCGTTGAAAAAAAGACCAAATGAAATAAAAAGTGACCATGTGACCAAGTGAAAAAATAATGACCGGATTTGGACATAAATGACCAAACTGGCAACCGTGCAGGTAAACCGTGATTATGCAAAAATTTGTAATACAATAATTCAAAGGTTCAATGATACTGTTGTGGTAGAATTTCAATTATCACCGTATCAATCACTGAGGGCAGTGATGCGTCGGATGGCCGAATTGTAAACGTTCAGTTTATAATTTGACCATCCATTGTTCATATTCATACTGTAGAGAGGGATGAAAACCCGATCCCTCGGTTAGGTATATAAGATAGTGATACTGCAGAGAATACATTTGTATGGGTATTCGCAGCTCGACTGAGTGAAGTTGGTGGTTGAGTTTAGCTACGGATTCATTCCATATCAACGGTTACGGGCGCTCGGTCGAGTTTCGCGAGATCTATCTATATAAATGGTTAAGCAGAGTTTAATTAATGATCAGCCGGTTAACAATATGTACATATAAAAAAATAACTTCTTCATAAGAAAAGACATTTTCGTAATGAAATAACCTTTGTTCACTACGGCCTCTATTGTTAAATACCAACTAAATAATTATGCCTGACATGTTTTGATATTTTTTTTTGCAAATAAAAATTAATATTGACGCAAAAATGACAACATTTATCATTTAGTACTTTTTAGTACATACTGTCAGAGTGATTTAACATTATGAGTTCGGGAATCGCATCAGATTTTTTTGTGGAGTGATAAAATGAAAAAGCTCTGTGAAGACTGAAATGAAATAATTTTTATCACTTCACAGCTTCACAGTTACAGAATCGACCCCATGGTCTCCACTCTCAACATTCCCAGTATCTTGCTGTCAAACATTTCCCCTCCTGGTATATTTCCACACTTACACTAGGGTTTGCCACTTGTGTTTTCGGTTGAACGTTTTTCGATTAGGAAATTGGTATCAAATGTTGAGGCAAATAAGGAAGAAAAATAAACTAGGCAGCAATTTACATTTGACATAAAAAAAAACATTAAGTTTAAAAGTATTACGACTCTTATTGCAAATCGGTTGTAAGAAATATTGAAGACACACGCAACAAGTATTATGCTGCCTTATGTGCAAAGGCGGGTGGTGATGTAAGAGAAGAATGGCGAGTTGTTGATAGCATTTTAGGAAATGATAGAAGCCAGGTTTTAGTTGAAAATATTGAACTAGAGGGTGTTAAAGAATCTGATTTCTTTAATATATGAAATATTTTCAACGAGTATTTTACTGAAGTATCTGAAAAAGTCAAACCAGTTTTCGTAAGTTCTTCAGCATGCAATTGCTTAAGTGTTTCTAATATTCGTGAAGATATACAATTTAACAGTTTCGTTTTTACTGATATTACCGCCAGTGAAATTTACAATGTTGTCATGCGTCTAAAAAATAAAAATTCATGCACAAATGATGGAATTTCATTAATAAAAAAAATCGTTTGGTACGTCATTGATGTTTTGAGTTTCCTTTTTAACAGCAGTGATGAAAAAGGCTGCTTTGCTGATATTTTGAAATTTGCAGAGGTTATTCCATTGTTTAAAAAGGGAAACAGAAAAAACGTTGCGGACTATAGGCCTATTTTCTTACTCTCCACACTTTCAAAAATATTTGAAAAACTAATAAAGATTCGTGTTTTGTCGTTTTTAGATAATCACATTTTTTTGCAACAACCAGTTTGGTTTAAGAGCAGGTATGTCGACTGAAGATGCAATTTTGAGAGTCTGTTGTCAATTTTATCGTGGTTTCAATAACAATAAATCAACGATGAGCTTATTTATTGACATGACTAAAGCGTTTGACATGGTTGATCATAACTTGCTGTTGAGTAAGTTATATAACGCTGGTTTTCGTGGAAACACTTTTGAATGGCTAGAGTCATATTTAGAAGGGAAAAGCAAAAAGTTAAAATAAACGGAGTCTAAGGTAGGTGAACCAAGAGTTCTTAAAAATGTGGTACCCTAGGCCTCGGTACTTGTGTATATTAATTCTGTATTCAAACTCACTCTAAGCGGGTCTTCAACCGCCTTTTTTTTTTTTCACTATCAGAACAGCTTATTTCAAGCTTGTGAAACAATGTAGGTATCTTTTCTTCAAGAGTTTTTTCGCCCTTAAGTACTCAGAAATATGTATCACTGTCATCATTTAGCGAGGTGTTAGTAGTTAGTAAGCAAAAATTAAGTCTAACACACTCAATACAACAGAGCTAAAAAATATTTCAAAATTATTGATAAACATATACAAAAACAAATTAGATAGCTACATATAAACGTAAAATTAATTATTAAATATGACAATTATAAAGATATAAGAAAAATAAAAAAAACATAGTCAAGAGAGTGGAGCTCTGCTTCGAATTAAGGACTTTAACGTAGTTTTACTAATATTTTTTTTACTATTGTTTTACTATTAAATTTGAGTTAAGGTTTAAAACTTTTATCATGCGAGTAATAGGCTCATTCAATCCATAATTAGTTCTATGATAAGGACAGTGAAGTAACTCCAAGTTACGCAGTTGGTATGAGCCTCCCCGGTAGTTAAAACTTATGCATGCGAGCAAGTCAGGAGCATCAATTTGTCCTGTTATGAGCTGGTGAATAAAGACTAAATCATTATTTATTCGCCGATGCGAAAGCAGTTGCATATACAAAAGTTGAATACGATGCTCATACGGTGGAAGGTCATAAGGATCAGTCCAAGGAAGTCCCTTGAGAGCAAATCTAATAAATCTTCGCTGTATACTTTCTATTCTTGAATTGTGGACTGCATAATAAGGAGACCATACTTGAGAAGCATATTCTAGATGGGGTCGAACATGACAGTTACACAGCGGAAGAGTGACGTAGGGGTCCGTAAGCTCCTTAGCCCATCTTTTAATAAAGCCTAGCATTGAGTTTCCTTTACTAACAATGTAATTGATATGCGATGTAAATTCTAAATTGGAACTAAAGTAAACACCGAGGTCCTTAATACTGGACACCTTGCATAATATTTGATGAGAAATCGAGTAATTATGCAAAGCCGGTGTACGTTTCTTCTTTGCTGATGATATAGCAGTAACTTATGAATCAAACACTCTATTCGACTGCATTGCTAAAATTGAAGAAGATCTTGAAGTTATGAGGCTGTTGTTTACTTCGCATAGTCTTATTATAAGTGAGAAAACAAAGTTAATATTCCTTAAGATATCGAGTAATAGTCTCTTTGAGTTTAGTCCTTGCTTCCATGTGCATGATTGTAAGCAATTTCCCTTTCCTGTTCATACGTTCGGTACAGAAAACTTTAATTCTAATTTGCAATGCTCTAGTAGTTGCTTCAGTATAAAATCAGTTAATCAGTTTAAATATTTAGGTGTTATGATTGATTCAAAGTTGAACTGGAAGGAACATATCCAGTCGTTAAAATCATTTATGTTATTAGTTACTCGAAAATTGTATCTTTTACAACATTTTTGTTCAAAAAAAGTTTTACTTAGCATATACTATGGCCTTGCGAAACTCAATTCTTGGAAGCCCCAACTTTACCAACTGATGCAGAAACTGGATGATGCAAAAAGGCAAAACTTTATTGAACAGGCACAGAGTTCCTCAGCTATAGATTCATGTATGGAACATTAAACCACAACCTCTGCGAGAAAAACTACTTCAGCAGCTCATTCACCGTAAGTGAAATATCTACAATTTTTAAAGCTGGGGGTGAACTGCTGAGCCTTAATTATCGCCCACACAGAGCTGATCTGGAACAACTATGCAGTTTGTGCAACTCAAGAGAGCGTGAAGATATCAGCCACTTCCTAGGAAGATGTCCTATACTCCAAGAAATTAGAAGGGTGTATTGGAACAAATCAACTTTAGAAGATGAAAAAATAAGACTGATACTCAATGGCAGTCAATGGAAAAGGCTCTTTGGGTTTTGTAATGAAGCACTACAGAATAAATGTTATAAATGAGTTATTTTAAGTCCACTTATAATTGTTGTAAAGGCAGGCATTTTGTGTATTGTATCTACTTTGTTTTGATTACCTAGTCCACATAAATTAATTATTATTATCATTATTTTTATATCACTTATCTTTATTGTTGGGGTGCCTATTGATTCGCACATTTTATTACGCATTCCATTATTTTGTTTTTGACACAATTATTTTTGTTTACTTCGCATTGCGTGTTTTGTTTTTCTGTTACTTAGATTTTCAATCATTTCGCTGCACCAGTTACTTTGCATTTCTTATTTTGCTAACCATGTGTCTCGCATTTCCATTTAACTGACAAATGATTATTTGGACTTTATTTATCTCGGTAACTGTTTTTTCGCATTTTGTCTCGACGGTAATCTATTGTTTTGGCATTCAATTACTTCGCTCAATATCAGATTATTATTATTGATATGTTCAGTTTTGGTGTTCAGCTGAATGTTTTTGTCAATAAGACAATGCACCCAATTTGTATTTCGAAATTTGATATTATTTCTAACTAATTGGTTCTGAAAATGCTTCTAAAATATGATATATCTTTGATGATTCTAATCAATTTTCAATAAAGTTTGATGAGAAGCTAAGCAAATTTTTATAATACAAAAGTAACCGGTACAGTTCACTTTTTGATTATTTCGCTATCGTTTGATTGGTATTTTGCTTTTTGTGGATGAAAAAAGAGGCTAGAGGTGTAAGAATTCGCGCGAATTTTTACACCTCTAGCCTCTTTTTTCATCCACAAAAAGCAAAATACCAATCAAACGATGGCGAAATAATCAAAATCTATATAAACAAAAGCGAACTAATCGAAAGACGAAACAATACAAAGCGAAACGAGCCAAATATAAAGTTATCAAAGGCCAAATGATCTTTAAACGAATCGAATGCAAAACGAAGCGAGAAATATCGAAAAATAAATAAACTAAACAAACGAAAAATTTAACAACAAAATGCGAAACAACAAAAAGCGAAACAACTTTGGCGAAACAACAATAAACGAGATAGAAATGACGAAACGTACCATACCCTTATTGTTGTTACAATCACTAAATGTAAATAAATGTAAATTAAGTTGTCTAAACTTGGCTCTACATTTAACGCCAACAACGAGCAAACAGGGGCGCTCGGGCGCTCTGTGCAAATCAAACCCCATCGTCCTGGTTGCATTAAATCCCATTCATGTTAAATTTAAAGTCCATGTTAACTCAACATTAAATGTTTGAATATTGTGATATTTATTTATTTATATTTATATAAATTTGTCATAGAAAAACAAAATATTGTTACCACTCGGACAGACGGCACTCGGCCATGTCTTTATTATGTATTTAAATCAAAATTTGTAAAAAATCTTTTGGGAAAATAAAGCATTTCAATAATAAAAATAAAATAAATACTAATACTATTGGACCTTTATTGAGATCTCAAAAGCATTTGTTAAGAATAATTTGTAGAAAGAATAGATACGCTAGAAGCTGGCCGTTATTTAAGGAGCTGCATATTCTTCCAATGAGACATTTATATGTGCTCAAAGTATTAAAGGAGTTTTTTATACAAAGTGGTTACGTTCCAAGCCGAAAATCTCAAATTTATAATCTACGAATTAATAATCTGAAGATGGTCTGTGTCCCATTTGCACATAATAACCATTTTGCACATTTTTATGCAAGTACAGCTCAAAAGTTATTCAACAAGTTGCCGTTGAGTATTAGAGAAACTGAAATTGCTTCCTCCTTTATCAAAAAAGTTAAATGCTGGCTATTTACCTTAAGTTATGATTGTATTGAATCATTCTTCTAGCATTTTCACTTTCATAAATTTTTGATTTGATCATTTAGACATATTTCATTTTTAGTTTCGAATTCCTCTGTATAAAGAAGTATAATTATAGCGTTATCTTTGAATTTATTTTTGAAAATTAAACAAACTAGTAGAAAACTAAGTTTTTCAATTTTTCTTAGTTTTAACCATAGCTCTAAGTCGTAAATTAATATTAGTTACACCTAGGCCGAAAGGCATTAAGATTAAGATATTGTTTAATTAAGAGTACCCGCCTAGGGTCAGTAAGTTAGTTAAGCTTGTTTTATACATTTTTGTTAGCATGTAAGTAGTTATAAGTCAAAATGAATAAAAATGAATTAAAAAGTAAAAATTAAACAAACTAAGCATATTAAGATCATTGCACTGATGTTACCCCACATCTTATTATAGTTCTGAATTATTTATCTACTGTTGTGTCATTCATCATTTACTTTTAAAATTAAGAATGGACACTATTATTCTATTTTCAACTAATCAAACTCAATTGTTAATTTAGTTTTAAGCTTGAAATAAATAAAATATCATAAATCTAAAAAATTAGAGGGATAAACCTCCTTAACGTCGCTTATGAGTTCCTGTTTACTGTTATATGTGAACGTCTGAGACCCAACGTCAACAACTTGATAGGTCCTTATCAATGTGGTGTTAAATCAGAGAAGTCCACAATAGACCAAATTTTCACATTACTGCAGATCTTGGAAAAAAGCCGAGAACATAATATCGATATTCACCATCTCTTTATCGATTTCAAGGCCGCGTATGACAGTATTTACAGAGACGAGCTGTACAGAGCCATATCTAGTTTCGGCATCCCTGCAAAACTCTTACGACTATGCAGTATGACTTTGGAGTATTCTAGCTGCTCCGTCAAGGTCGGTAAAGAACTCACCGAGACCTTTGAAGTCGAAAAAGGTTTTAGGCAAGGCGACAAATTGTCATGAGATTTCTTCAACATCATACTTGAACAGATTGTAAGAAACTCAAACGTCAACACCAGAGGAACAATCTTTCAAAAGTCTGTTTAATTACTCCCCTACGCAGACGATATTGACGTAATGAGAAGAAAAAAGCGTGATGTCATAGGTGCTTTTGCGAGTATTGAAACAGAAGCGGCAAAAATGGGTTTGATGGTTATTTAGGGCAAAACGAAGTATATGCTGTCATCATACAGACATAACTTCGAGGTAGTACAGGACTTCGTCTACCTAGGATACACTGTAGACACGGAAAACACTATCAGTGCGGAGATCAAACGGAGAATAACTCTTGCCAACCGTTGCTTCTTTGGGTTAAGAAGGCAGTTGAGAAACAAAACCCTCTCTAGAAAAACCAATGTGACTTTGTATAAGACCTTGATCATCAAAGTCCTGCTTTACGGCGCGGAAGCATGGACTTTATTTAAAGCGGATGAGGAAACCCTTGGTCGTTTCGAAAGAAAAATTCTCCGAATGATCTTTGGTCCCGTATGCGAAGACAATGTGTGGAGAAGAAGATACAACAACGAGCTGTATAAGCTGTACCGCGACATGGGCATAGCCAGAAGTGTGCGCATCGCAAGGCTACCATGGTTGGGCCATGTAGAGCGGATGAACTCAAACGCTCCGGCTCGTCTTTCAAAGTCGTTAAGACCTTGATCATCAAAGTCCTGCTTTATGGTGCGGAAGCATGGACTTTATTTAAAGCGGATGAAGAAACCCTTGGTCGTTTCGAAAGAAAAATTCTACGAATGATCTTTGGTCCCATATGTCCCGTTCAACACCTTCTTTGCTCATGCCCTGCACTTCTTTATAGGAGGAAGGCTAATCTCGGTGAATTCTTCTTCGATGATACCAGGGACCTAGCTTACATAGACCCTAAAAGTTTTTCAAAGTACATTAAAAGTTCCACGTGGTTCGACTAGCAGGTGATTAACCGGCTAGTACCGTAATGGAAGATTAATAAGTGATCAACTCGTTAATCTTACATCGGGTTTCTGAGATCAGTAGGTGATTAACTTGCTGATCTCTGTGGTATCACAATGGGCCCTTGCGGCCTTAGTGTGTTAGGCAATGTACTCATTGACTGACAGCCACTTCCACCTAACCTAACCTAACCTAACCCGTATGCGAAGACAATGTGTGGAGAAGAAGATACAACAACCAGCTGTATGAGCTGTACCGCGACATGGGCATAGCCAGAAAAGTTAGCATCGCGAGGCTACCATGGTTGGGCCATGTAGAGTGGATGGACCCAAACGCTCCGGCTCGTCGGGTGTTCGAAAGCACATTGTAGGGAAAGCGCGGAAGGGAATACCTAGTCTTAGGTGGCGCAATCAAGTGGATGAAGACCTCAACCGAATTGGAGTGCGAAACTGGAGAGAGCTCTCCCGAAATTGAAGTTGTTATAGAAGGATGTTCGTTGAGGCTAAGGTTCACCCCGAACTGTAACGCCCACCTAAGTAAGTAAGAAATCTAATTTCTAAAAAGTAACTCTGTCTGTTCGCCTTTCTACTTTACCACCAAACTAAAGAACAGATTTAAATGAAATTTTGAACAGAGATAGTCTAGAACTTAAGGATGAACATAGGCTTTATATTTTATCCCTATATTCCCACGGGAACTAGAACGCACGCGGGAACATTGATACGTCAGCACCGATCTCACAAATCCGTCCACCGCTAGAATGCTACACTATTCTGGAGCAACATAAACTGTAACTCATCCCCATATTCCTACGAGAACGGTCACCATATTCCCACGGGAATGCGAGTCTACTTATATAAGTCAGTAATTAAACTATTTGTCCTATTTACATGAATTTTTGTACAGAGACAGTCTAGAGCCTAAGAATGGACATAAGCTTTATATTATGTTATCCTTGTATTCCCACAAGAGCCTGAACGTAAACAGGAACTTAGGAACTACTGAACTGATTTCAAGAACTATTTCCCTGTTAGAATGCTACACTATGTCCAAGTAAAACAAACGGAAATTTATAATTTATAAAGTAAACGGAAACCTTGAAGCTACTGGATCGATTTTAAAAGTTCTTTCACGGTGAAATGATTTCTGTCAAATTGATGATAAGACAGTTGATCTGAGAAGAAAGTCTATCTTGATCTTCAAATAAATATTGGCAATCGGGAATGGCTGTGCGAAAGGTCAATTTCGGCGCCAACTAATGAGATAGTTAACAATACAGTCTATGGACACTGAACACGTCACATCATACCCTATAGAGTTTTCTAATTCCTTAGGAGTATCAGGTGATGCTTAAATGGTAGACACGTGCACCCAAGAGGACCGTAGCGTTCATAGGTTTTTCTTAAAACCCACCTCTGTCTATCAACTCCTACTCTCACCTCCACGTGGTGAACATCGGGTGCCTAGTACCTCAACTGGAGATTGGGTCTCAACCCTAGTGGAAGGTTGTTGGTGGCAGCAAACGAGAGAGGGAGGGGGGAGAGGTGTTCCCACTAAGGCACCTCTTCTTTCATCCAGACGGCAGCGGAGGAATTCCCTAGATGGAATCAACGGTGGCGTCTACAGTTCCAGTCAGGTTGAACTACTTAGTGAACACCTTATAGGGCTACTACAACATATTTGGAGCTCAGGCCTATAAGGAACGGTTTATCCGGCTCCCCATCTTTGGAGTTATACAAGGATCTGGCCCTCCAGGTTGAGGGTCGTGCTGTCGGGGTGACTTCCCAGCCACGTAAAGCAATTGTTAGTTGCGAAGCACCAACAAGCCTCGGATACAGACGGATTTACTGATGACGAACCTAGCAAACGAAAAACGGACAACGAGCTTCGGATCTGTACGTGGAATGTTAGGTCCCTTAATGATCACGTGCAGCCGAACAATTAGCGGAAGCCCTTAACTGCTCCAAAGCAGATATTACCGCTATTCAAGAAATTCGATTGGATGGACCAGGTAGACACAAATTAAAAGACTGCGACATTTACTACGGCGATTGCTACCGAGAACAAAAGCAGCGACTGTTTGGATGTGGATTTGTTGGTGGAACTAGACTCAGGCAAAAAGTCTTGAGTTTCAACTATGTGAACGAGCGCATAGCAACAATCCGCATCTAGGCTGAATTCGTCAACATAAGCCTCATTTGCGCACACGCCCCCACAGAGGAAAAGGATGAAGACACCAAAGACATATTCTACGAGCTCCTGGACAAAACATATGAGCAGTGCCCTGGCTATGACATTAAGATTGTTCTAGGAGATTTTAATGCCAAGCTAGGAAGAGAGGATATCTTTGGTGGAATAATCGGAAGATATAGCCTGCACGACAACACCTCCGATAAATGATTCAGGCTGATCGATTTCGCTGCCCGGCGAGATGTTCTGGTAGCTAGTACGTGGTTCCAGCACCTCAATATCCACAAAGGGACATGGAAATCTCCTGATCAATCAACCGTCAACCAGATTGACCACATTGCGATCGACGCACGACACTTCTCCAGTATAGAGGATGTCCGAACATTCCGAGGGGCCAACATTGACTCGGACCACTACCTTGTTGTAGCCAAGGTACGACTGCGAATATCCCGATCCAAGCCAACACAAGCAAATACTATGAGACAATTCGACGTTGGACGACTACAATCGCAAGAGATCGCCAAGTCCTTTTCCGATCGAGTCTCTTACAACCACTCAAGGAGTCTTATGCCGCCAGCATCAAGTATAGAGAACCAGTGGCAGCACTGCCAATCAGCCATCAGAGATGCCGCCTCTGAAGTGCTGGGTTTCACACGGCCACCACAACGAAACCACTGGTTTGACGACGAATGCCGGCAAGCACATGCAGCTAGACAGGAAGCATACAAAGCGACGGTGCACAAAAAGACTAGAACTGCTTATGAGCTCTACAAGCAGAAGAGGAGAGACGAACACCGGCTTCTCAGACGGAAAAAGAGAGAGCATGAGAAGCGCGCGATCGAGGAGATAGAAGGGTGCCATAGCAGGAAAAAGGCTCGGAAGTTTTACCAGAAGGTAAAAACAACAGCTTCGGGCTACAAGCCCCGAGCCGAAGCCTGCAAAGACGATCAAGGGAACATCGTGGTGGAACCGCAGTCAATGCTGAGGATATGGAAAGACCACTTCTCCAAGCTCTATAACGGCGATGATGGACCCAATTCCGCTGTTAGAGAGATAGAACCATTCGATTTAGGCGATGTAGACCAAGAACTCCGCCAACCCGACCTGAACGAAGTGAAGACAGCAGTATCCAAGCTTAAGTCCATTAAAGCTGCTGGAGCTGATGGCCTCACTGCCGAATTGCTTAAATCGGCCGGCGATGACCTTGTCAGGAGTATGCACCAGCTCATTTGCAAAATATGGTCGGAAGAAAGCATGCCCGATGAACGGAACCTCAGCATTGTTTCCCCGGTCCTCAAGAAAGGAGACCCTCTCAACTGCGCCAACTACAGAGGTATCAGTCTTCTTAACATCGCATATAAGATCCTCTCTGCCGTATTGTGTGAGCGTCTGAAGCCATTCGTCAACAACCTGATAGGTCCTTATCAGTGCGACTTTCGACCAGGAAAGTCCACCATAGACCAAATCCTCACACTACGGCAGATCTTGGAAAAAACCCAGGAGCTTCAAATTGATACCCACCACCTTTTTATCGATTTTGAGGCCGCGTATGACAGCATCTATAGAGAGGAGTTATATAGAGCCATATCTAGTTTTGGCATCCCTACCAAACTTGTCCGATTGTGTAAGATGACGATGGAGAACGCACGCTGCTCCATCAGGGTTGGAAAAGATCTTACCGATACATTCGATGTCAAAAAAGGTTTTAGGCAAGGCGATGCGCTGTCATGCGACTTCTTCAACATCGTTCTTGAAAGAATAGTGCAAAGCTCCTACGTCAACATAAGAGGCACAATCTTTCAAAGATCCGTTCAATTTCTCGGATATGCCGACGATATTGATATAATTGGAAGAACGCAGCGTGATGTCAATGGCGCGTTTATGATCATTGAGACGAAAGCGAAGAAGATGGGTTTTGTGGTAAATGAGGGCAAGACCAAGTATATGCTGTCATCAAGAAAGGACACCCAACACCGACGTCGAGGACAGAACGTCAAAATAGACAGCTATAACTTTGAGGTAGTTAAGGACTTTGTCTACCTAGGCGCAGCTATTAATTCAGACAACGACACCAGCGCTGAAATCAAGCGAAGAATAACTCTTGCCCATCGCTGTTTCTTCGGACTAAGAAGGCAATTGAGTAGTAAAGTGTCTCTAGAGCAACTAAAGTGTCCCTGTATAAGACACTTATCATCCCGGTTCTTATATATGGCGCAGAGGTATGGACCTTGTCAAAGGCAAACGAGAACGCTTTAGGATGCTTCGAGAGAAAAATTTTTCGGGTGATTTTTGGTCCCGTCTGCATAGATGGAGATTGGAGAAGAAGATTCAACGACGAATTGTACGGGCTGTACGTGTACAGCGACACTGACCTTGTCAAACGAGTCAAGGTCCAGCGACTTAGATGGCTGGGTCATGTAGAGCGAATGGACACCAACGCTCCGGCCCGGAAAGTCTTCGAATCCAATCCGAATCCAAGACCGCGACTCAGGTGGCGCACGCAAGTAGGAGAGCACCTCAACCAACTTGGCGTGCAAAACTGGAGGCAGCTAGCTAGGGACCGAGCTGCCTGGAGAAGCATGTTGGTTGAGGCCCTAGTCCGACCCGGACTGTAGCGCCACCTTAATTAAGTAAGTAAGTAGGAGTATCAGGAGTGGCTGCAAGCTGGTGTTCCAATTCCAATAACGAGAAATCTAGAATTTTACACTTCTACAAATTACACATCTGGAATGCGGCAGAGTAAAAGTTTTAATAATGACTAAAATGGCAAAAAGAGAAAAATTTTTGATTCCCCGTATTCCTTTAGTTCGCACTGATTTGTCATTTTAGTTCAGTTTTTTAGTACAGTTTCCTCTGAAACCAGTATAAGATATTAATATAAATAAGGCTCAGACGCTTAAAGTTGCTGGTGTTCCTTTAGAAAAAAATCCCATGGCAACTCTATGTGTCACGGTCACGTGTATCAATTCCACAAAACCTTTTTATTTCGCAAAATATGGAAAAAGTAAGAACGTGGTGGTGCAAACATGTACTTAAATAAAATAATGTATGTATTATTATTATTATTATTATTATAAGCTTTTTATTTACCATTTGAATTTTTAAAGTTTATATACATATAGAATTTTCGTTTTTACAATGTTTTTTTTTTTTTTTTTTTTTTTTTTTTTTTTTTTTTTTTTTTTTTTTTTTTTTTTTTTTTTTTAAATTTTAATATGTATGTATAGGTTACTTTAATACATGTATGTGTTTTATTTGCAAAATAATTATTTGCCTAACAAATTAAAAATGCTGCCGAAAGTCACTATTCCACTAGGACGAAATCGCGGGCACAGCTAGTATTTTATAAAATAAAATTAATGCGCTTTGCAACATTTGCCATTATATTTGAAACGTCCTCATGGTCAACCTCAATAGTCCGATAGATCGCTTATCTTTTCCTAGGTACCGTTGTCGATCCCATTTTAGACAGAGCCAGAGAGACTGGCTTTTAGTAAGTGTGATGAAAATTCTAATTTTCGTAGATTTCGGTCGCAACTGACGTTAGTTTTGGAGTGACCGATACGATGTGTTTGCAAGTAAGTAGGGAAGTGAATTTTCTGATATTTCTATCGCAGGTCCCGTTGTATACGACCCAATACTACCTCCACATCAACATATCAAATTAACATACATACTACAAAAGGGTGATCTTGATAAAAACAAACAGAAACCAAAAAGTCATTCCAAAAAATATGCAGTACCTGCAAATGAACTTATCGATAGATATGGTTTCCGTGTTTGGATTGTTTTTTTCCTTGGCAGAATGAAATTTTCAGATGAATTTTATACTTCCATGTTTTATGTTTGGTTTTCTTCTTAAAAAAAAACTAATGGTTATTTTTTTATTTCACATACATATTTCGGATGGGGTTTCAACCCCCAAACCACCCCTCCCCTGCGCTCGACCCTGATAAGATGGATGGATAGGAAAATGCATCCTAAGCTGAATATAAGACTCTACACAACGGTTGGGCGTCCAGTACTCACATACAGTTCAAAATGTTGGAAGTTGGACAACGAACAAAAAGTATGAGAGTAGGTTGACAGCAGTAAGAATGAAGTTGCTCCGCATGACAGCAGTAAGAATGAAGTTGCTCCGCATGACAGCAGAAGTAGCTTCATGGTATTAGAAGAACCAAGGTCCTTGGAAGCCTTTAAATCGAAAATATACCATCTAAGAAAAAATAGAGCACAATCGGAAGATCCACAGAACCCCGCCCGTCGAAAAGCAATATGAAACAATGTTCACTAGTGTGAAGCAAATAAGTGGGAAAGCTGTGCGCTGTTCGAGATTCCGATACTTGTAGTGTCGAAAAAAGAAAAGGAAGCTGCGTTTTAGTCGCAGCTCAGTATTCTATAGTCAGCTCAGCAATAAACTTAGCATAGCAAAGCATTGAGTAGTTTTTATGTTAGGTGGTAGATGGCATTGCTGAGTAGCGACGAAAACGCCCCTATTATTTAGTGAGCCAATACCACTTCTGTTTAATACAAGAGTTTCTATGAAAAAACTTTATCGAAATAAGATAATTAAAGTTATTTATTTTCTTAATTTTATTAGTCTGCGATAACTTTGACTATAACTTCAATAGCGGTATGTTTTTAGGGTAATCATCGAAAGCCTATTTTACTGCATTCATCTTTTCCATAAAACTTGAAAAGTGTGGTGTCAATTTTCTTGCATTAAACAATCGAAAATAAGGATCGCTGAAGATATAATTCTTGTGTGCATTTAAGCATAACCCATTCACAAATAATTTCCAGTGTGAGATAAAAAAAAAATTTACAGACATTTTTCCGTCAATTTTTTTTATTTTTTTCCTATCTCACACTTGAGAACCCAAATATTTAGGAAACTACATACTAAGAGGTCTAGCGGTTTAGGTTACGTACCTTGCTTATATAGTATAAAAGCATATTCCGATTGATATTATAAGGCAATACTGATTTATCTTTAACAACCTACTAAATAACTACTACCTTCCAATAATTTAAAAAAAGACCCTTCCGATCCTTACAATTATAAGCCTATTAGTTTCCTGCCTAACATCGGAAAGGTTTTGAGGTTTGACTCATTTACAAACCTATACGATATGAGTTCCCACGCCACAAATGATAAACATGATAATGTATATGATATATAAGAAGAAGTTCCAATAGAGAATACACGACAATTAAAGTCTTTAATGTTACCAACGGGCTACTGCAAGTGTATAATATACATATAAAATACAGGGTGATTCGCATAAGGTGTGACAAAAAGAAAGGGTGTGTAGGTTGGACCTAGACAAGCAAAAAATCGTATGGGAGGGGGGGTCCATTTTCCCCCGTTTAGGCGGGAGGGGCAATTTAAGAAAAAAATCACTAAAAATGGAAAAAAAAATATTTAAAAATAACGGTAATACCTACAGAGTCGTGCTATAGCATTTTGAAAAGCCAAAAACTTATGCATTAATTTAAATTTAAAAATAAGTTGTTCAAATAAAAATTTTTTGAAATATTAATTTTCAAAGTCAAAATTTTGAAAAAAAAAAATTTTTTTTTTTTTTTTTTTGCCAAAGTAAGACAACATTAATTATAAAAAACAATTACATTACATTACATAGAAAATAAAGTAAAATACATTTGTTGTACTACGCATTAGATGGAAACATTTTTTTTTTTCATTAATAAATCTGATTTGCTATGTTAGAGATTTGATAAACAAAAGAAAGTCAAGAAGAGTCTTCAAACATCATTCTATTTAGGATGTTAAACCACTTTTTTTCCAAATTTTACGTAAGTAAGTAGTATTTTTCTGGCTTATTTTCAATGCTCTTTTTTATTTTTGATCAAAAACAAAAAACCGGATGTCAAAATAACCTGTAGTTTTTGAGAAAACCAAAAATTACAAAAACGACTTTTTTAAATTTTTTTTTCGTTATTGGATTCTTAAGTGAACTTACGAAATAAAGGATGAATTTTCTCTTTACTTTTTTTATTGAGAATTCACTTAAAAATTCAATAACGTAAAAAAACTTAAAAAAAAAATTGAAAAAAGTCGTTTTTGTAATTTTTGGTTTTCTCAAAAACTACAGGTTATTTTGACATCCGGTTTTTTCAAAATTTTGACTTTGAAAATTAATATTTCAAAAACTATTTATTTGAACAACTTATTTTTAAATTTAAATTAATGCATAAGTTTTTGGCTTTTCAAAATGCTATAGCACGACTCTGTAGGTATTACCGTTATTTTTAAATAATTTTTTTTCCATTTTTAGTGATTTTTTTCATAAATTGCACCTCCCGCCTAAACGGGGGAAAATGGACCCCCCCCCTCCCATACGATTTTTTGCTTGTCTAGGTCCAACCTACACACCCTATCTTTTTGTCACACCTTATGCGAATCACCCTGTATATAATAAGTATTCGTTGATAAAATTTGCTTTCTGTGCGCTGTGAATAGTTAAATTGTGTTTACTTTTTTGTTTCATAGCTATCGGTGAGAAATTGTTTTTTCCTGTTTTTTTTTCCTCTCTTCATTTTCCGTAATTTGTTGAGTGTTTTTTGAGTGCTTTAATACCTCTCCTATCTCCTTCCTGAAGTCATTTTGATTACCTCTTCCTTGTAGAGATATTGAAATAGCTTTAAATATAATTAAATAGACATTAGTTAACTCTAAATTATTAACTTGGTAGCGTAATTGTCTGGAGCGTTGGTTATCTCTATGGACTTGCCGCCGTCATACTGCTTCCGAACAACCATGTGGAACTGGAGGAGTACGTGCCGACGCACTCTTACAACTACGGTAAGACATGTTGGCCACGCTTTTCCGGTGCCGTCTCAAGGGAACTTCTTTCGAACGGTATTGCGCCGCCAAGCAACAGGAATCTGTCGAACGTTGAGATCGATGAGTACCTGCAACGTATGGAGGATGCAATCCGTAGTACAATGTACAGGACAATTCCTAAGTATAGGCAAAACGATCCAACGAACATGTACAGAAACGCGACAATTGACACACTTTACAAACAAAAAAGTAGACTCCTGTCGAGACTCAAACTCTTGCACATGTGGTTTAATGACCGACACGATTTGGAGATTAGAACTCTTGGATGATGACCACTTTATAGTAGAAGATGCTCAGGAGAAGGTAGAGACGGTGAGTGCTGTTTTCGAGCGAGTATATAAGGTGAATAAGTGCATTCGCCCGGATTACGACCTTGAAAATAGAGCCTTCGTTGGACACTTCTATCTTAGAGGCGAGATCTCGCATTGGCGATCCGAGAATCCTGGTTTCACTAGGTTCAATGACGACCGACTTGAAAATGCAGTCATCGCCCAGCGAAACGGGGATAACTCCCTGTTCGTTTCTAAGATGGACCTCTTGGACATCTTTCACAAAATAAAGAAAAAGAAGTCAGCAGGAGTCGACGGCATACCCAATGTTGTGCTGCGAAACCTCCCTGCGGAGGCGGTGGATATATACACCACGTTGTTCAACAATGCGCTGAATAATGCATATTATCCAGTGCGTTGGAAGACGGCAGTGGTCCATCCTCTCCTGTCTCCTTAAAAAAGGTAAGGATGGTTCCAATCCAGCAAATCTCCGGTCAATTAGTCTTCTTCCGAGTGTCAGCCAGGTATTCGAGAAAGTTCTCAATAGAGCTCTGTCCACATGGGCTGAGGACAAACTTACATGGCCACCCACTGCCAAGCAAAGTAGTAGTCAAGTACCTCAGCATCTGGCTAGATCAGTATCTATATTCAAACAAACATATGGATGCGGCTCTGGCCAGGGCTAGAGGAGCTTTTGCTCTGACAAGGCGACTGTTTCACAGTAGTCAACTTGATAGCAGAGTGAAGGTGATTTGCTACATGGCCCTCATAAGGCCAATGATTGTTTATGGGTCCCGTGTGGTTCAATGTTACAGCGTCTGAAATGGAAAAGATTCAGGTGTTTGAGATACACTGTCTGCATACCTGCCTTGGATTGCACAGAACACCAGAGCCTGAGTACAGAAAGTATTAAACAGGATCGACAACTTCATTATAAAACTGACTCGTGGTCACACTGCAAGAGCGATGACCTCGACCAATGGCCTGATTTTTGGGGCTGATTACCCCAACACTGAATATATGGAGAAAACGCGCTTCAGTGGATTTGTCCCACCGGTGGCTTTCCTATATTTTGATATGGTAGGGCTGATTCAGGATAGGTTGGCGGTTCCGCTAATCTACCACGTCTGCCGGAAGTCCGTGGAACGACGGCTCCTATACAACCGAGATGTCACCGCAGTAGGCGGAGAAGCTGAGGAGCTCCTCCGGTTCAGTAGGGCGGTCTCAGATCGCGATCGTCGTGACGTTGTTAAAATGTCGAAAATGTTCTGGTGGTTGTCGGAGCAACAACAAGAATTTGATAATGATAGCGAGTCGCCAATGGTTGGCTTACATAGGTTTAGCGTGTTGGTCTTAGGGTATAGGGGGTGGGCACAATGGCAAAAAAAGATCACAAAAAATCAAAAAAAAGCATAGAATCAAAAAAACAAAAAAAACAAAAATTACAAAATACAAAAAACCAAAAAAAAATTAAAAAATACAAAAATCAAAAAAAAAATTACAAAATACAAGTAGTAAGTAGTCTTAACTAGTTTTAATTAGTTTTGATTAGTTTTAAGAAAACAAAAAACATAATCTTTCTAACTAAGTTTTTTAAAATATTCTTAGTTTTGACTAGTTCTAGTTTCTGATTCATAAGGTATCTTAAGGCAGAAAGGCACTAGTAGTAAGATATTGAATAATTTAGAGTACCCACCTAGGTTCAGTAAGTTAATTAAGTTATTATATAAGCTAGCTTTACACATTTTTGTTAGCATGTAAGTAGATATAAGAAAAAGTTAATAAAAATAAAAATGAAAGCGTTGGTAACTGAAGATCCATGTTCAACTCCGCTGTGCGCCATCATATAATTTTTTTTTTCTTTTTTTATTTATTTATTTTAAAAGAAAATAATCTTTGTTTTTCTTTCTTTTTTTTGTTAAAAACTAAATTTGCTCTTTAATTTAATATGTCATGGAGTGTGCAGCAAGTAAATGCGTCGATAGCTCCATTGCCCCTGTTTTTGCATGTTATGGGCCTTGTGGCAAAGTCTTTCATTCAAAGTGTGTTGGCTCTAACAATGCATTCTTGGATAAAGTAAATTCTTCGAAAATTGCCAGTTGGTACTGTACTGAGTGCAAGAAAATCTCTCTCTATCTACTAGCTATTAAAATGTCCAATTTCAAATTGAATATTTTAAAACTCTCAAAAGCCTTTCAGTGAGTCTGTTTCGAGTCTAGATACTTTTTCTTCTCCAAACTATGATTGATTAAATTGATAAATTGAATGACCTCAAGGCTCAGTCTACTTCTGCAGCATTGAATTCGAACAAAAGCTTGAAAAAAAACCGTGACTGTTCAGTTACAATTCAGGCTTCTGTTCCTCTTCCAAAGCGAAAAACATTGAGGAGTAATTCTTACTCAAGTAATAGTCTGATAGCTTACAGATTATTTCAGAGTCTACTGGAACCAATGGACGTTACAGCGACCCAACATGATGCCACCGAAAATGTTCCTCTCGGAACAAGCAACCACATGGAAGCGGTTCCTAAGCCTAAACTGATTTTTGTTTCAAGGCTTAGACCTGAAATATCTCCGGAAGATGTTTTACGTCATTTGGTTGATAAAAAATGTATTCCTTCTGTAACCTCCATTAAATGCAATAAAATTAGCAAAGTTAATGGTTTTGTTTCGTCCTTTAAGTTGGTTACCCCTCCTTCTCTCTCTGATTCTATATTGAATATTGAATCTTGGCCTACTTGGTACTTTCGTAAAAGAGTTCTCAGTTCGCAACAAAAATATGATGGTACATGAACCACAGTCTTTTCCAAAAAACTAAGTAGACTTACCCTCTTCTACCAAAATGTTAGAGGGCTTCGTACAAAAATTACCAATCTCTACCTAAGCTCTCATATTTTCTCGCATGACATATTTGTTTTGACAGAAACCTGGCTTAATTCAAGTCATATGGACACTGAGCTTTTAAGCCAAGAGTTATCTGTTTATCGTAAAGACCGACACTATGAAAAGCCAGAAGATGTGGGAGGTGGTGCTTTGATTTCTAAAAGAAATACTTTTATGTCCTCTCAAATAACTTTTCCGTTCGACTTGACAATAGATGTATTGTATGTCAAATTGTCCGTACAATCAAATAGTATTTATGTTGTCAACGTTTATATTCCTCCTAAGAGTTCTATTTCAGCATATACTGAGCTGTCTTTGGTCTAAGATCATGTAGTTGAATTGTCTAGCTCCGAAGACTTTATATTATTGTTGGGCGAAAGACGGATCTTTTCAAGTAGCTTCCCTGACTTCGTCGCAACAAGAGCTTCGGACGCTAGATAATATTATTTCTTCGGACTTACAGCAAATAAGCTGTATCAGGAACTATATGAATCGCATGCTTGATTTAGTCTTTTCATCTGACGCAGTTAGTACTGTTGTTCTTCAATCTAAATATGGCATTACTAACGTAGATGACTTTCACCCACCCTTAGATATCTTTCTTGATCTGAGTAGTGATTTTTATAATCATAGTAATACATATGACTGTTCAGTTCATATACCTTATATATATACTACCGGAGAGCGGATTTCGGTTTGCTTTCTGAAGAACTTAACAGAGCTGGTATTCATAATATTTCAGCTTATGACAACATTGACAATGCAGTCAAATGTTTTTACTTAATATTAGAAAATTATGTAAAAAACATTATTCCTCAAAAAATTCCTAAAAATTCTAGCTTTTGTCAGCCTTGGTATACCAAAGAGCTTAAGGTTCTGCGGAATAAAAGGAATAAAGCCGGGAAAGCTTATATTAAAACCCATTCTACAGCCGACCATCATTTGTTCTTTTTGAAAGCTTCAATATTCTCTCCAAAACTCTTTACTCTAACTATCTTAGCCGTATGGGTTTTTCTCTCAAAGATGATTCAAAAAGTTTCTGGCGCTTTGTCAATTCGAAAAAAAAAATCGGACGGTTATCCAGCAAACTTCGTTCACGGTGATACTACTCTAAAGGATACTGCAGATATCTGCAATGACTTTGCGACTCATTTTCAAAGCTCTTTCAGTGATACCCCCGTAAATATTGACGTAAATTATTTTTCATATTTACGCAACTGCTCACAAGTAAATTTTAATGATATACCTGCTAACATAGATAAGATTTTACAGTATTTATCATCTCTCCATGATGACTTTTCTTCTAGTCCAGATGGTATACCGCCAATTCTGTTAAAAAAATGACGTTCTTTAATAGCATATCCACTTCAGTATCTCTTCCAGCTCTCATTGAAATCAGGCGTATTTCCTAGTCTTTGGAAAAAATCCTTCATCACACCTGTATTTAAAAAGGGTGAAAAGATAGATATCAAAAATTATAGACCCATTTCCAAACTCTCATGTATTCCTAAGCTCTTTGAACAAGTTCTTTGTGACTGCCTCTCTTTTTACACAAAAAATATTATTCTCAATCAACAGCATGGTTTTATCCAAAGAAGATCGACGGTAACTAACCTGCTTCCTTTTTATCATGATTGTTCCAACTCTCTTGAAAATGGGTATGAACTCGATTGTATTTACACTGACTTTTCCAAAGGATTCGATCAACTTTCTGATGATGTTATATTATTTAAACTTAAGGCATTTGGTTTTCCCACTGAATTTATTATATGGATTTGTTCCTATCTGCAGAATAGAACTTATCAAGTTAAATTTCGTAACTGCTTTTCGAACACTTTTATTGCCCTGTTGGATGTGCCACAAGGCAGTCACCTTGGACCTTTACTTTTCATTGTCGCAATCAATATTGTGATCTCATGCATCTCATATAGTAAAATTTTGATTTTCGTAGACGATATGAAAATTTTTAAATCCATTAAGAATGCTACTGATCGCGTACTTCTTCAAAAAGATATCGATAGTAGTATGGTGCAGTAAGAATGGCCTTAGTCTCAACCCCTCCCTATGACTTTCTCGAAAAAAACGGGAACCTAGTAAAACTGTGTATTCGATGCCTGGTCATTTATTATGTAATGTTTCAAGTTTTAGAGACCTTGGTGTTTACTTCAATGTTAACCTCGAATTTAATGAGCACATAAGCTCAATTGTAAGGAAAGCAAGCTCTATGCTAGGTTTTATAAAAAGATGGACAAAAGAATTTAATGATCCTTAGTAACACTATCTTTGTATAACTGTTATGTTCGCCCTCAACTGGAGTACCTATGCATCTCAAGTCTGGTCTCCACTGTATGAAATTCATAAGTCTCGTATTGAGGCAGTTCAACATAAATTTATACGGTTCGCTCTGAAGGGTCTTCCTTGGGAGGATCCTTTTAATCTGCCACCGTATGAGCACCGTATTCAGCTTTTAAGCTTGCAACCCTTTCCCAAAGACGTATCAACAATGATCTAATATTTATCCATCAGCTCATCCTCATTGCTGGTTATATTGATGCACCCTACTTGCTCTCGTCCATAGGTTTTAACTACCGCGGAGGATCTCACCACTTACGTAATTTAGAGTTAATTCACTGCCCCCCTTAACAGAACCAATTATGGCATGCATGAGCTGATATCGCGCATGAGTAGATTATTTAATTAAAATCATTTTCTTATTGATTTTAACATTAGCAAAAATAGTTTGAAACAAAAGCTCAAAACCAGTGCTTCACATACTTGATTTTTTTTCTATTATTTATCTCATTTGTAATCTGTATTAATTTTTATATTATCTAGTCTAGTCGTGTTTAATTTGCTTATGTTATGTAGCTATAATTTTTCTTTGTTTTTATCTGCTTTATACGCTCTCTTTTGCTGGTGTAAGCGTTTTACTAACTTCTAACACTTGCATTTATGATGAAAAGCGTAAATAAGTACGTACAAATGGGCTTGCTCTAAGCCCAGTGCGACTTATGTTTCTGAGATGCAAGAAAGACTCGCTGGATAAGTTTCCGGTTTTTTTGTGCTGACTGGAAACAAGCCCGTCCTTACCCTTTTGGGAGCCCTGGGCACTTTTTGAGAATTAGGCCCCTGTATGATTCTATAAAAATGTTATGTTGTGCAATAAAGGGATACAGAAAAGATCACATAACTTTCAATTAATATTTATTCTTTTATTTTCTAAAATAAATAAAATTTTTTTCAATCCACTATAAAGGTAAATTAATTATTGCAGCATGTTTATGTATTAACATGAACATTAACATAATAACATAAACATTAAATAAGAACAAGATATCACCCAAAATATTAAACCGATTAAAACGAAATTTGATACCTACAAAGATAGTCTAAGACTTAAAGATGGACATAGGCTAAATATTTTATCACTATACTCTCATGGAAACGGGAACGTATACGGGAACCTAGAAACTGCAGCACCGATTTCAAAAATTCTTCCGCCGTTAGAATGCTACACTATTCCCGAGTGTTATAAGCCTTACTCATCCGCCGAAAACGGGCCCCATATTCCCACTAGAAGGGAATCTTTGTAATCTCTGTCTGTCTATTTATCTTTGTTATTATTTACCGCCCAAACAATTGAACTTATTTATATGAATTTTGGTACAAATAGTCTAGAACCTGTAGATGGACATCTTTACTAACACTACAAATCCGTTCAAAATTGTCCTTGAGCCCAATTATAAATTCATCGATTGCACTCAGCACATTTAACATTTTTTTTTTTGCAGGGACTAAGAGCTTCCTGTCTGACCTCTCGTGCCTGTCCTAAAGCGATAGGCATCAAAGCTTCTTCAATTTCTTGATGATCATTATATAAGGCGCTTAGTGCATCAGCTAGAGCTGACCATCTTGTTTGAGAAAGACATTTTACACCTTTTTTTGAACCTAAATAAGCAGTCAATACACTCCATCTTTGAAATCTTAAAAAATCGAGTGCCGTTCATCCCAGAGTATATCTAATAATGAGTAGGGACACTCTCTACATAAATGCAATGCTTACATTAACAATAGACAGCAAAAATTAAAAAAAACCGCAATCAGTGAAAACAGACAAAAATTATTAAAAGTAACACTTTCGGACCATCGCATCCCAAATGTCAGAAGGGTACACAAGATCACCATTTAACTTCGATCGGAAGATACACGTAAGGATGTTTTTTTCTGATTGCATCTTTAAAAGTGTTGTTAATGAATCATAAATTGGCAACACAGGTCAATACATCACATCTGAGATCTGTATCTCCGTATCTTTCATTTAAAATGTATCTGTCTTTTTCTTTTATTGTCTCCTTTTACGTTCTAGTTTCTTTTCTCACTCCATTGTAAACGTTTAAAAACGGCAGACGCCTAATTGGTTCTTGTTAATAAATTACATTTCATTCTATAAAAAGTTCTAAGAGTTTTGCTTTATTTTAAACTAAATAACCACAGGTTATGGGCCCAGACCCGAAGTGAAAAATAAAGCAAAGTAAATAAATATTTCAGAGGTAATTTTTTTTTTTCGGAAACAAAATAAAAAAGGGAAAAATTAATAGATTATGTCGTCGCACACTGTCCACATCGACAAACTAAAAAAAGACAATTACGACACGTGGAAGCTCCAAATATGTGCAATTTTAGTTAAAAATGACTATTGGGAGTACGTAAATGGCACAAATCAAAAGCCAGAACCAATAATTGTCGCTGATGCCGTCACGAATGCTAGCCAAATTAATGAATGGATTGTTGCCGACCAGAAGGCACGTGCAGACATTATACTATCTATGTCGCCATCGGAGCTTTGCCACATTAAGCATTGTAGCACATCAAATGATGTATGGGTAAAACTCGATGAAGTGTACCATTCGAAGGGACCGGCACGCAAAGCCACATTATTAAAACAATTATTGTTCACAAAAATGAGAGACGGCGAAAGCATGATGGATCACCTCAACAATTTCTTTGGTACGATCGACAAATTGGCTGAGATGGAAATTGGTATAGCTGAAGATCTGCTTACCATTCTTCTGTTGTACAGCATCCCAGAGAGCTACGAAAATTTCCGATGTGCTATTGAAGCACGAGACGATTTACCAGCACCTGAAGCGCTTAAGATAAAACTCTTGGAAGAATTTAATGCGAGAGCAGAGAAATCGAGTCAAGTCAAACAGCAACAACACGACGCAGAAGCATTCTACACAAAATATGGAAACCCAAATCGAAATTTCCATCGGAAGACCGACCAACAATCAACTTCAAGTAAACCGTCCGTAAGTATGAGCAGCAAAAAGGCTTACAAATGCAATTTTTGCAAAAAGCCTGGGCACAAAGCCGCAGATTGCTGGAGCCGAGCCAGATCAGGTAAGCCAAGTCAATCGAGTGCTGCAGAGGAGTCCTTATCTGTCACTGAAAACGAGAATGTCGAAATTGCACTGCAGTCTAAAGTATCTTGCATTGACAACAGATGGTGTGTTGATAGTGGGGCAACTTCCCACATGTGTAATGACAGGCAGCAGTTTATAGAATTCACACAGATACAAAATCAAACTGTGCGACTTGCGGTTGATAAGACTACCGCTCTCCTTGGAAAAGGAACTGTACGGTTGAACATTTCATATAACGACGGCAACACAAAAACATTTCGTTTGAATAACGTTCTATACGTTCCGGAACTTAAGACAAATCTTTTATCTATTGCAAAAGCAGTCAACCAAGGCTACAAAATTCATTTTGATCAGAAAACAGCGATCTTCAAAAACCCCGAAAATAAAACAACTCTCACAGCAGCTCGAAAGGGAGATCTTTTCTTTTTAGAAGCAAGTCATGAATCAACATCAGCTGCTAATGATAAACCAAGCCAGTTGGACGAATGGCACAAAAGGTTTGGTCACTTGAATGAAGTCTATTTAAAAAGAATTTTTGCCGACAATATGGTTAAAGGAATTCCGCATATATCTGCTGGTAATTTATCTGCATGCGAAATTTGTATTCGAGGTAAGCAAAGTGCTGAGCCTTTTCCCAAGCAATCCGTGACAACGACAAGCAAGTTATTAGAGTTGATCCACTCCGACGTGTGCGGACCAATGCGAACAACAACAAATGGCGGGTCTTCATACTTTGCAACATTCATTGATGATTACTCAAGATACGTTGATGTATATTTCCTGAAAGCAAAGAGTGACGTCAAGAATGCATTCATAAATTACAAAAATTTATCAGAAAACCAGACAGAACAAAAAATTAAAACATTACGCACCGACAACGGCCTCGAATATTGTGGGCAAGATTTTTCACAAATGATATCTCAAGCTGGAATAAAAAGGGAACATACTGTAGCACACACACCACAACAAAACGGCACCGCAGAGCGGATGAACAGGACCCTGGTCGAAATGGCAAGGTGTATGATGCTGCAGGCAAAGCTTGCTCCAAGTTTCTGGGGTGAAGCTGTCTCTACGGCTGCGTATATCCGAAACAGATGTCCAACAAGAAAGCTCAACAACAATACGCCCTTTGAAGTCAGGTATGGATACAAGCCAGACGTGTCGTATTTCAAAACCTTTGGCTGCAAGGCATTTGCTCTCAACAAACAACCAAACAAAGGAAAATTTGAAGCAAGATCCATAGAATGTATATTCATCGGATATTCCACCACGTCGAAAGCTTACCGTCTATGGGACCCCGAAAGAAAAAAGGTAATAGTTAGTAGAGATGTCAAATTTATCGAACAGTCTTTCGATAACGAGGTAATTAAAAATGATTTTACGATTAATGACACGTTCGAAACATTTTTTAATTTTAATAAAATACCTGACACAAACATTGAAAACAAAAATCAAAATGACATTAAATTAAATGAATTTAAAATTTATAAAGACGAAAAAGTTGACAGCAATGACGAGGTTGAAACAAAAGATAATACGTCAGAAACTCCGCTTAAGAGGGGGCCAGGACGGCCTAGATTTGAAAAGACTGGCAGACGAGGAAGACCTCGAAAACTATTTACCATGCTTGAAGCGAAAATGAAACAAGAAGCTGGACAGGCAGAGGAACCGAGCCAGATCAGTTTTCAAATCAACCCCACACTAGAAGATGCAATGAATGGATCGAATTCTTGTGAGTGGAGAGCTGCGATGGAATCCGAATTTAACGCTCTTCGTGACATGAAGGCTTGGGAGCTGGTTGAACGTCCCAACAACAAAAAGGTGATAGGCTGCAGATGGGTGTTGCGAACAAAATACAATGCCGATGGAAGCATCGAGAGACACAAAGCACGGCTAGTAGCTAAAGGCTGCTCTCAACAACCAGGTATCGACTTCCAGGAGACTTATGCACCAGTAGCTAGACAAAGTTCAATTCGCATCCTCATGGCGCTTGCAGCAGAGTTCGATTTACAACTTTTTCAACTTGATGTCGAGATGGCCTATATCAACGGAGATCTTGAAGAAGAACTTTTTATGGAGCAGGCTGAAGGTTTTGTTAAGCCTGGCGAAGAACATCTCGTTTGCTCTCTCAAAAGAGCCCTCTATGGATTAAAGCAATCCGGAAGACGATGGTACATCAAGCTGAAACAGAAATTACTGGAGCTAGGAATGACACCTCTAAACACAGAAAAATGCATTTATTTGATGGAGACCGATGAGACTTTTATGGTCGTCGTCATATACGTAGATGACCTAATCGTAGCCACAAATAATTAAACAGCATATAACGACCTAAAAAACCATATGTCAAATGAATTCAAGATGAAGGATCTCGGTAAGTTACATTACTGTCTTGGTATAGAATTCAATCAAAATTTATCAAATAATACCGTAACTATGAAACAAACCAAATATACTAAAAACATATTGACAAACTACGGAATGAGTGAATCCAAAAATATGGCAACTCCTTTAGATGGTAACGTCAAGCTTAGTAAGATGATGGCCCCAAAAGATGACAAAGAAAAATTAGAAATGGAAAACACGCCATACTCTTCATTGATCGGATCACTCATGTACCTTGCAGTTTCAACTCGACCAGACATCGCTCATACTATAAGTGTATTGAGTCAATTCAATTCAAATCCCGGACAAGAACACTGGAAGGCAGCAAAGCGGGTCCTTAGATACCTACAAGGAACCCAAAATCTCGGACTTACATACAGAAAGACAAACGAACCACAACTTCTTGGATATGTTGACTCAGACTGGGGAGGAAACATTGATGATCGTAAATCCTACACCGGTTTTGCCTTTATATTAGCCAACGCTGCCATAACGTGGGAATCGAGAAAACAGAAGTCTGTGGCTCTATCCAGCACTGAACCAGAGTACATGGCTCTTACCGAAGCAGCTAAAGAGTCCATATACCTCCGAAACATTTTAAAGGAACTTGGATTCCTCAATCATGATGCTGAACCAACCATAATCTATTGCGACAATCAAGGAGCCCAAAAACTCATGAAAAATCCAACTTTTCACTCAAGAACAAAGCACGTAGACATACGACACCATTATATTCGTGAAGTATATGAAAGAGGCGAAATTGAAGTGAAATACATACCAACAACTGAGATGCTTGCAGACGTCCTCAACAAAAGCCTTTTTGGACCTTCACACAGAAAATGTATTCAAGGACTTGGAATAGAAGAAGATAAACCTGCGTTGAGAGGGGGTGTTGTTAATGAATCATAAATTGGCAACACAGGTCAATACATCACATCTGAGATCTGTATCTCCGTATCTTTCATTTAAAATGTATCTGTCTTTTTCTTTTATTGTCTCCTTTTACGTTCTAGTTTCTTTTCTCACTCCATTGTAAACGTTTAAAAACGGCAGACGCCTAATTGGTTCTTGTTAATAAATTACATTTCATTCTATAAAAAGTTCTAAGAGTTTTGCTTTATTTTAAACTAAATAACCACAGGTTATGGGCCCAGACCCGAAGTGAAAAATAAAGCAAAGTAAATAAATATTTCAGAGGTAATTTTTTTTTTTCGGAAACAAAATAAAAAAGGGAAAAATTAATAGATTATGTCGTCGCACACTGTCCACATCGACAAACTAAAAAAAGACAATTACGACACGTGGAAGCTCCAAATATGTGCAATTTTAGTTAAAAATGACTATTGGGAGTACGTAAATGGCACAAATCAAAAGCCAGAACCAATAATTGTCGCTGATGCCGTCACGAATGCTAGCCAAATTAATGAATGGATTGTTGCCGACCAGAAGGCACGTGCAGACATTATACTATCTATGTCGCCATCGGAGCTTTGCCACATTAAGCATTGTAGCACATCAAATGATGTATGGGTAAAACTCGATGAAGTGTACCATTCGAAGGGACCGGCACGCAAAGCCACATTATTAAAACAATTATTGTTCACAAAAATGAGAGACGGCGAAAGCATGATGGATCACCTCAACAATTTCTTTGGTACGATCGACAAATTGGCTGAGATGGAAATTGGTATAGCTGAAGATCTGCTTACCATTCTTCTGTTGTACAGCATCCCAGAGAGCTACGAAAATTTCCGATGTGCTATTGAAGCACGAGACGATTTACCAGCACCTGAAGCGCTTAAGATAAAACTCTTGGAAGAATTTAATGCGAGAGCAGAGAAATCGAGTCAAGTCAAACAGCAACAACACGACGCAGAAGCATTCTACACAAAATATGGAAACCCAAATCGAAATTTCCATCGGAAGACCGACCAACAATCAACTTCAAGTAAACCGTCCGTAAGTATGAGCAGCAAAAAGGCTTACAAATGCAATTTTTGCAAAAAGCCTGGGCACAAAGCCGCAGATTGCTGGAGCCGAGCCAGATCAGGTAAGCCAAGTCAATCGAGTGCTGCAGAGGAGTCCTTATCTGTCACTGAAAACGAGAATGTCGAAATTGCACTGCAGTCTAAAGTATCTTGCATTGACAACAGATGGTGTGTTGATAGTGGGGCAACTTCCCACATGTGTAATGACAGGCAGCAGTTTATAGAATTCACACAGATACAAAATCAAACTGTGCGACTTGCGGTTGATAAGACTACCGCTCTCCTTGGAAAAGGAACTGTACGGTTGAACATTTCATATAACGACGGCAACACAAAAACATTTCGTTTGAATAACGTTCTATACGTTCCGGAACTTAAGACAAATCTTTTATCTATTGCAAAAGCAGTCAACCAAGGCTACAAAATTCATTTTGATCAGAAAACAGCGATCTTCAAAAACCCCGAAAATAAAACAACTCTCACAGCAGCTCGAAAGGGAGATCTTTTCTTTTTAGAAGCAAGTCATGAATCAACATCAGCTGCTAATGATAAACCAAGCCAGTTGGACGAATGGCACAAAAGGTTTGGTCACTTGAATGAAGTCTATTTAAAAAGAATTTTTGCCGACAATATGGTTAAAGGAATTCCGCATATATCTGCTGGTAATTTATCTGCATGCGAAATTTGTATTCGAGGTAAGCAAAGTGCTGAGCCTTTTCCCAAGCAATCCGTGACAACGACAAGCAAGTTATTAGAATTGATCCACTCCGACGTGTGCGGACCAATGCGAACAACAACAAATGGCGGGTCTTCATACTTTGCAACATTCATTGATGATTACTCAAGATACGTTGATGTATATTTCCTGAAAGCAAAGAGTGACGCCAAGAATGCATTCATAAATTACAAAATTTATCAGAAAACCAGACAGAACAAAAAATTAAAACATTACGCACCGACAACGGCCTCGAATATTGTGGGCAAGATTTTTCACAAATGATATCTCAAGCTGGAATAAAAAGGGAACATACTGTAGCACACACACCACAACAAAACGGCACCGCAGAGCGGATGAACAGGACCCTGGTCGAAATGGCAAGGTGTATGATGCTGCAGGCAAAGCTTGCTCCAAGTTTCTGGGGTGAAGCTGTCTCTACGGCTGCGTATATCCGAAACAGATGTCCAACAAGAAAGCTCAACAACAATACGCCCTTTGAAGTCAGGTATGGATACAAGCCAGACGTGTCGTATTTCAAAACCTTTGGCTGCAAGGCATTTGCTCTCAACAAACAACCAAACAAAGGAAAATTTGAAGCAAGATCCATAGAATGTATATTCATCGGATATTCCACCACGTCGAAAGCTTACCGTCTATGGGACCCCGAAAGAAAAAAGGTAATAGTTAGTAGAGATGTCAAATTTATCGAACAGTCTTTCGATAACGAGGTAATTAAAAATGATTTTACGATTAATGACACGTTCGAAACATTTTTTAATTTTAATAAAATACCTGACACAAACATTGAAAACAAAAATCAAAATGACATTAAATTAAATGAATTTAAAATTTATAAAGACGAAAAAGTTGACAGCAATGACGAGGTTGAAACAAAAGATAATACGTCAGAAGCTCCGCTTAAGAGGGGGCCAGGACGGCCTAGATTTGAAAAGACTGGCAGACGAGGAAGACCTCGAAAACTATTTACCATGCTTGAAGCGAAAATGAAACAAGAAGCTGGACAGGCAGAGGAACCGAGCCAGATCAGTTTTCAAATCAACCCCACACTAGAAGATGCAATGAATGGATCGAATTCTTGTGAGTGGAGAGCTGCGATGGAATCCGAATTTAACGCTCTTCGTGACATGAAGGCTTGGGAGCTGGTTGAACGTCCCAACAACAAAAAGGTGATAGGCTGCAGATGGGTGTTGCGAACAAAATACAATGCCGATGGAAGCATCGAGAGACACAAAGCACGGCTAGTAGCTAAAGGCTGCTCTCAACAACCAGGTATCGACTTCCAGGAGACTTATGCACCAGTAGCTAGACAAAGTTCAATTCGCATCCTCATGGCGCTTGCAGCAGAGTTCGATTTACAACTTTTTCAACTTGATGTCGAGATGGCCTATATCAACGGAGATCTTGAAGAAGAACTTTTTATGGAGCAGGCTGAAGGTTTTGTTAAGCCTGGCGAAGAACATCTCGTTTGCTCTCTCAAAAGAGCCCTCTATGGATTAAAGCAATCCGGAAGACGATGGTACATCAAGCTGAAACAGAAATTACTGGAGCTAGGAATGACACCTCTAAACACAGAAAAATGCATTTATTTGATGGAGACCGATGAGACTTTTATGGTCGTCGTCATATACGTAGATGACCTAATCGTAGCCACAAATAATTAAACAGCATATAACGACCTAAAAAACCATATGTCAAATGAATTCAAGATGAAGGATCTCGGTAAGTTACATTACTGTCTTGGTATAGAATTCAATCAAAATTTATCAAATAATACCGTAACTATGAAACAAACCAAATATACTAAAAACATATTGACAAACTACGGAATGAGTGAATCCAAAAATATGGCAACTCCTTTAGATGGTAACGTCAAGCTTAGTAAGATGATGGCCCCAAAAGATGACAAAGAAAAATTAGAAATGGAAAACACGCCATACTCTTCATTGATCGGATCACTCATGTACCTTGCAGTTTCAACTCGACCAGACATCGCTCATACTATAAGTGTATTGAGTCAATTCAATTCAAATCCCGGACAAGAACACTGGAAGGCAGCAAAGCGGGTCCTTAGATACCTACAAGGAACCCAAAATCTCGGACTTACATACAGAAAGACAAACGAACCACAACTTCTTGGATATGTTGACTCAGACTGGGGAGGAAACATTGATGATCGTAAATCCTACACCGGTTTTGCCTTTATATTAGCCAACGCTGCCATAACGTGGGAATCGAGAAAACAGAAGTCTGTGGCTCTATCCAGCACTGAACCAGAGTACATGGCTCTTACCGAAGCAGCTAAAGAGTCCATATACCTCCGAAACATTTTAAAGGAACTTGGATTCCTCAATCATGATGCTGAACCAACCATAATCTATTGCGACAATCAAGGAGCCCAAAAACTCATGAAAAATCCAACTTTTCACTCAAGAACAAAGCACGTAGACATACGACACCATTATATTCGTGAAGTATATGAAAGAGGCGAAATTGAAGTGAAATACATACCAACAACTGAGATGCTTGCAGACGTCCTCAACAAAAGCCTTTTTGGACCTTCACACAGAAAATGTATTCAAGGACTTGGAATAGAAGAAGATAAACCTGCGTTGAGAGGGGGTGTTGTTAATGAATCATAAATTGGCAACACAGGTCAATACATCACATCTGAGATCTGTATCTCCGTATCTTTCATTTAAAATGTATCTGTCTTTTTCTTTTATTGTCTCCTTTTACGTTCTAGTTTCTTTTCTCACTCCATTGTAAACGTTTAAAAACGGCAGACGCCTAATTGGTTCTTGTTAATAAATTACATTTCATTCTATAAAAAGTTCTAAGAGTTTTGCTTTATTTTAAACTAAATAACCACAAAAAGTGCCCTGAAACGAACGCAAGGGGGGTGTGTACGGTTTCGTTGTCTTGTCCTGATCATAAATTGAGTGACCTCTTTTGTTTGAATTTGAATAATTTTGAAATATTTTTTTTTCTTGAAAATAGACCAAGAGGTAAAGGTGTAGATAATGACCCCACCCCCGGAGAGGGTGAGGTAAGGTCGAGGGTGGTAGGGGGTGCCCCCCACAACAACCTCCAAGTGCAAACAGGTGGCAGTCACGCCTCCAAAAAAAGTTACACCCAATTTAAAATTTACAGGAGTTCCTTGAGGAAAAGTTGTAGGGGGTAGGGGATGTCCCCCACAATATCTTCCTTCATAGTGCAAGCACGTTGCATTTACCCACCCCCTTCGAAAAAGTTATACCCCCAATGTCAGAAAAATTGCTGAATTTAATTCATCAGCACAGGATTTGTTTGCGGATGGGATAAACATGGTGGTGTTGGAGGGTGCCCCTCACCCTCCGGGGTGGGGTCATTATCTACATCTTTACCGAGTTTTGTTTCAGCAATTTGGGGCCCCTGGTAATTGCGGGGCCCATTGGTAAAGAGGGGTCTGATTGAAAACTTAAAATCAATTATTCTAAGTGTGAAACCATACTGTACCGCACATCAGTAAGACGCGGTAATTCAGATTTAAGACGCAACTGAAAAAACCTTAAAATAACGAACACAGATGGTCTTCACACGAAACGAAGCAGGTAGCTAAGTAGCTAGGTGTTCACTTGAATTGATAATTTTATGTTAGACCTCATCAGAAATCATTTTGCGTCTGCATGCGTGACGGAAAACGATATGTATCCGAATTGTTTTACCCCAACTTTAAAAAAACCATAGAAAGAGGATGCCTTCTTGTTTCTGGTTTAAATCGGGAAAAATACTGGTGGCTTGACTGGTCTCAAGCTAATACTAAGTAGTAAACTCGGCTCTTTGGGGTGATTTCTGTGGCCTATTTCACCAACTTACAAATTTGTAATTACAAGCTTTTTTTAACAAAGTTTTTTGAGTTTTTGTAAAAATGTTGCTTCACCAATCGTTGTTAATTACAATATTGTAGTTCTATGTGTAGCGGATCTACACATAAATAAAACAACAATTATATTATTTCCAAAAAAGATCCATAAAATTATGGAGAAAAAAAAGAAGCCGCTGCAAAAATGAAAAGTAAAACGCAGCAGCATCTTATGTGAATGCGTCCATTCCACTCTCACGAAAAATGTTTCGTCAAGGTAGTTGACGAAACAAATACATATGCATTTTGCTGTCGCCATGCCTTTTCCGGCATCTAGACTTTCTTCTTAATTTGACACTGAGAGCTACTAGACGTGCCGGCATTAGTCCATTCTTTGCTTCTTTCACATTAAAGACTTGTATGATTTCGCAATTGAAAATCAAACTTAAAATTAATAGAATTGTAACATAAATGTAACTAAAGAATTTAGATTAAAGAAAATAAAATAATCTGCAAAAAATAAACAAACTAAAGAGCAATCGAAATTATTTGCTTGGAAGCAGGAACGAGGACAATTGAAGCGGATAAGTAACCAGCACACCACGCCAAGGTTTGTGTGTAGCAGGTTATATTGGTGACCCCGATTATTGACCACGCACACATACGCCCAACAAGGTTACCAAAGTCTCCATCGCCATCCGGTTGAAGCCGCCAACAAGTCGCCACCAACATCCAACTGCATCCACCATCCAGTTGCCGCCGCCATCATTGTGCCACGACCATTTTTTGCACAACCATTGTCTGGCCACTACCACCATTTTGCCACCACCGTCATTTTGCAAATCCCAAATTGTGACACCGCCATCGTCTGGCCGCCGACATCGTGGTGTCGCCGCCATCATTGTGACGCCGCCATCGTCTGGCCGCCGCCATCGTCTGGCCGCCGCCATCGTTGCCACCACCGTCATTTTGCAAATCCCAAATTGTGACACCGCCATCGTCTGGCCGCCGACATCGTGGTGTCGCCGCCATCATTGTGACGCCGCCATCGTCTGGCCGCCGCCATCACAGTGTCGACGCCATCATCTCAAGCCCACCATCATTTTGGCACCGCAATTGGCTCGCCACCGCCATCGATAAATCCACGCCATCGCCATCACGTCCACAGTCATCAAGTTCTCGCATCCCGCTGTATCAATTGGCACCACCATCACGTTGCCACAGGCCAAAGATTTTCTTCACAACATCGCTACATCGATTCCAAAAATTTTTTTCATCACCACAACAACCAGGCTGCTCAGAAAATTTCTAGAGGTGACAACAACCCCAGCTGCAGAAATTTCCATCCAACCACCACCACCACTGTGCAACTCAGACGATTTCAACGCCATCTACAAGATTTCTCAGCAGCGCAGGAATATTCCTCGAAAAAGACAACAACTCCATATCCACGCGGGCAAAATCGAAAAAATTTTTCTCATCCTGGACTAGCACCACATGGACAACAGCCCAAGCAAAAAGTGTTGCATAGTTCAGGGCAGCAAACAACAAGCAGCAACAAAAAAACAACAGAACAACACCAGCGACATTTCATCAGCAGCAGCCACCTAACAGCAACCAGTAAGAGGTTAATTTTTGAGAAATTTCAAAAACATAAAACATTTCAACATATGTAAGTAAGAAAATTCTTTCAATATTGTAAAATTCTGGCACGTTATTCTTTCTCATATTAAAATCAAATTAAAATAATTTTTTATATATTTATTATATATTATATGCATATATTTCTATTTCGATTAAAATTTCGAGAAAATCATTGGTTACGTCAACTACCTTTTACGCGAACATTTTTAATCAAGTGCGCGTTTTAAAATAGCTCGCGTCAGGTGCTGCTGCGTTACTTTTCATATTGATTTTTCGGTTTTTACAGATTCACGTGAATCGTTCTTTTTCGGAATAGGTCAACGCGTTTTTCAAACAGATTTTTAAAGATTTTTTTTCGTTTTTGTTCGCAACATGACGGATGAAAACAAGGCCCAATTGGGCTTAAGTGGTTCAAACACCACCAACAACCAATCGACTTCTTCTTTCGTTAGTCAGCCACCCCGATCAGACTCGGCTCAGGTGCATTTAGAGTCAATTAGAGTAAAGCTTCCGGCATTTTGGAGCTCTAATCCGGTGACGTGGTTTATTCAGGCAGAGGCTCAGTTTACGGTGCATAGAATCACCAGTTCTGAGACAAAATACTGTCTCACGGTTAGCTCCCTTCAACCAGATACCTGCGATTCGGTGATCGACATTTTGTCGAATCCACCAGCCACCGACAAATATGCCGCCTTGAAATCCGCGCTAATAGAACGACATTCCGTGTCCGAACTCAAGCGTTTAGAAAGTCTCATAGACAAAGCAGACATTGGTGATCGAAAACCATCGGAAGTCTTACTTTCTATGAGAACGCTTGTGGGAAGTACCTTCAATGAAGATATTTTAAGGAAGTTTTGGATGCGTAAGCTTCCGCAACCAATCAATATCGCATTGCTTTCAGTAGGTCAGAAAACTCTTGAGGAACTGGCTACGCTCGCGGACAGAATATACGAAGCTTCTCAAACCGCGACCATTTGCAGCGTTTCCACTGCACAACGAAGCGAGAGTTCTCGCAACGCTAGCAACGATCTCGAACAGAGACTCGCTAGAATTGAGTCAATGATCGAAGCGTTTTCTTTCAACTCGCGTCCACACAGCAGCAACAGTCCTCAGAGTTTTCGAAACCGAAGCAGTCGTTCTCATAGTAGGGCCAAGACTTCCAATCATCGCGCAAATTCAAGTTCGGGCACAGGCATATGTTGGTATCACAGACGATACAAGAGAGAGGCAAAGAAGTGCGAGCAACCGTGCAGCTTCAACAAAAGCAATTCAAACAACAACGCAAACCACCCAAACTAGCTCAACCTGCTGTTGCAGCGGCAAACATGCAGTGTATCTTGAGTCGCCGCTTATTTATTAGAGACAAAAACTCAAATTTTACTTTTTTAATCGATACGGGTGCGGATTTATCAGTTCTCCCTTGTAGCATAAAGCACACGAAATCAACAAACTCGTCAGTTTTGCTATCGGCTGCGAACGGAACATCAATTCCAACGTTCGGATCTAAATTACTAAACCTAGATATCGGTTTAAGGCGAAATTTCGTACACACCTTTATCATCGCCTCAGTTAGTAAACCGATCTTAGGAGCCGATTTCTTAGCAAAATACAATCTCTTGGTTGACACCAAGAATAAGAGATTGATAGACCCTCTGAATAAGATGCATGCATATGCATCAACAATGAGAACTGACGATCCAACCCCAAAACATTTTCAAGTCACTAAACATGATTACAATAAAATTTTACAACAGTTTCCAAGCCTAACAAAAGAACCAGATTACTTCGCGCCAGTCAAACACACCGTCGTTCATCACATTGAAACAAAAGGGCAACTACCAGTTTCAAGGCCCAGACGCTTAGACGCTGCTAGGCACGCGGCCGCAAAGACAGAGTTTCAGCACATGATGCAACTGGGAATCTGTCAGCCATCGTCTTCAAGTGTATGCTCACCACTACATATGGTGAAGAAAAAGAACAATCTGGATTGGAGACCATGTGGTGATTACCGCAGATTAAACGCTGCCACGGTACCGGATCGACATCCGATCCACCACATCCAAGACTTCTCCATGAATGTTCACGGCTGCAAAATTTTTTCAAAGCTCGACATCGTGAGAGCATATCACTTGATCCCAGTTGCACCAGAAGACATTCACAAAACCGCTTTAACAACTCCTTTCGGTCTGTTCGAATGGCTCCGAATGCCTTTCGGCCTACGCAACGCAGCGCAAACGTTTCAGCGTTTCATGAACGAGGTGTGTTTGGGATTGGATTTCGTATTCGCGTACATCGACGATCTTCTGGTTGCCAGTAAAAACGAGAACGAGCACAAAGAGCATCTCAAGCTTCTTTTCAAAAGACTTGAAGAATATGGAGTTAACATAAACTCATCAAAGTGCGTTTTTGGTGTTTCCTCTTTGGAATTTTTAAGCCACACCATCAATGCAGAGGGCATTTTTCCTTCGAAAGATCGCATCACAGCGATCACCAACTTTCCGAAGCCCACATCAATCAAGCAAATACAACGTTTCATAGGGATGATAAATTATTATCACCGGTTTATCCCGAAACTTGCTCAACTCCTCGCTCCACTTCATGCTCATCTCGCAACTCTCACAAAGCAAACCAAATCAAAAAAACTTTTCTCCTGGCCAGAAGATCTCGACCCTGTTTTCGAACGCGCTAAAGAAGCTCTCGCTAAAATAACGCTACTAGCACACCCAATGCAAAACGGCACTTTCAGCATCACAACTGATGCATCTGATTCAGCCGTAGGTGCAGTGTTACAACAGCACATCTCAAGTTCTTGGCAACCTCTAGCATTCTTCTCGAAGAAACTCAAAGACGCTGAAGTAAAATACTCAGCTTTCGACCGCGAATTGCTAGCGATATACTTAGCTATCAAGCACTTTCGATTCTTCGTCGAAGGGCGAGAATTCACAGTCTTCACAGACCATAAGCCACTCACGTATGCTCTGACAAGTAAAACAGAAAGAAGTCCACGTCAAACACGTCCCCTCGACTTCGTCTCACAATTCACTTCAGACATACAGCACGTGAAAGGCAAAGACAATGTGGTCGCCGACACACTTTCTCGCCTCGACGAAATCGAAAACACCAACAATCTTAAGCTTGATTTAGAAACTATCGCCAAACTTCAGTCCACCGACAAAGAATTGCTAGAACTTATATCGCCAGACAAGAAAACAGAAAAGACTTCGAAATTCGTGCTCAAACCATTCAAGTTTCCAAATGTCAGAATTTACTGCGAAACTTCAACCAGCAAGAACAGACCTTTCGTTCCAAACGCGTTACGTTCAAATGTCTTCACGACACTTCATGGCATTTCTCATCCGAGCATTCGTTCGACCAGAAAACTTATCTCAGAGCGATACTTCTGGCCAAGCATGAACAAAGACATAAACAATTGAACACGAGGTTGTATAGGATGTCAGAAAGCCAAAGTACAGAGACACACCAAGTCAGAACATGGTAGATTTGACATACCAACTGGGCGATTTGACCACATACACATTGACTTGGTAGGCCCTCTTCCGGTGTCTAATGGTTTTTCATACATCCTCACAGCAGTCGACAGGTTCACAAGATGGCCAGAAGCATATCCTCTGATCGATATATCTGCCAGTTCGGTCGCTAAAGCGTTTGTCGAAAACTTCATTGCCCGTTTTGGTACTCCTTTAAAAATCACTACGGACCAAGGAAGTCAATTCGAGTCCAAACTCTTTAGCGAGCTGTCCAGGTTACTGGGAATACACAAGATCCACACTACGCCATATCATCCACAAGCCAACGGGATGGTCGAACGGTTTCACAGGCAACTCAAGTGTTCACTGAAAGCTAGATGTAACACCACCCATTGGAGCTCAGAACTACCGATCATCGTTCTCGGAATTCGCTGCGCCGTAAAAGAAGACTTCAATTCTTCGGCAGCAGAGATGGTGTACGGTCAAAATCTGAGACTCCCAGGTGAGATTTTCATTAGCAACGAAAATCAAAACACATCTCCAGGCGCTTTAATAGAAAAACTTCGTGAAACTATGAGAAACCTGATTCCAACGGAAACACGACAAACCAAACAAGAAATCTTCATCCCCAAACTTTTGGATGAATGCAAACATGTTTTCGTGAGAATAGACAAAGTCAAAACCGGCCTAATGCCGTCATACGAAGGTCCGTATGAAGTACTTCGCAGACTTCGAAAACAATTCATTTTAAAAATAAAAAACAAAAGCGTATCGATCTCTATCGACCGTCTCAAGCCAGCTCACTGCACCGAAAACTCAGTTGAAATGAATCGGAACTGAACTTTCAAGGGGGAACTCGATTGGAGGAGGGTGATGTAGCGGATCTACACATAAATAAAACAACAATTATATTATTTCCAAAAAAGATCCATAAAATTATGGCGAGAAAAAAGAAGCCGCTGCAAAAATGAAAAGTAAAACGCAGCAGCATCTTATGTGAATGCGTCCATTCCACTCTCACGAAAAATGTTTCGTCAAGGTAGTTGACGAAACAAATACATATATTTTGCTGTCGCCATGCCTTTTCCGGCATCTAGACTTTCTTCTTAATTTGACACTGAGAGCTACTAGACGTGCCGGCATTAGTCCATTCTTTGCTTCTTTCACATTAAAGACTTGTATGATTTCGCATTTGAAAATCAAACTTAAAATTAATAGAATTGTAACATAAATGTAACTAAAGAATTTAGATTAAAGAAAATAAAATAATCTGCAAAAAATAAACAAACTAAAGAGCAATCGAAATTATTTGCTTTGAAGCAGGAACGAGGACAATTGAAGCGGATAAGTAACCAGCACACCACGCCAAGGTTTGTATGTAGCAGGTTATATATTTAACAAAAGGAAATTTGTGAAAAAATTTTCTTTTGGGTTTCACCAACATAAAATTAAAGTTGTACCTTACATGTGACAAGCTTGTTAATATAACACTAATTTGTAAATTTTCATTTCATCTAAGAAAATAGATTTACAAAATTTGTTCAATTTTTAAGAATATTCTATAGGTGAAGGTTGACGTGTAATTTTTGCTACAAATTTGTTATGCTTTTCTTTCATAACAAAAATGTCTTTGTAACTGAGGCATGGGATATCTAAGTCAGCAGATGCGTACCTAGAGCTTGCATCGCACGAAAACGAAAACGTTGTAATTAGTGCTTCAAAGTATCCGGATATCCGAAACAGATCCGGATCCAGGATCCGTTATCCGACCTATTCGGATAGTGTAGGATATCCGGATGGTGTCTGATATCCGAATACTTCTCGGTATCCGGATATCCGGACCTCAAAATAAATCGATGCATATACAGTCTTCTATACCTTTTATGTAGTTTGCAAAAGTTATGTGATATTTGATACGATTTTTAGCTGCGCCATTAAAATTTTTTCTTCGGCAACCCCAAAAGTCTTTGAAAACCGTCTGGTTAGAGACTTAAAGGCGACGTGTAGATTTTTAAATGTATAGGTCAGTGTGAATAACAAAGATGTATTCAAATGCTACAAGAAAATAATTTTTCAGTTTGGGTCCGGATATCCGGATATCCAAATAATCCGGATATCCTGATATGAGCTGTCTCAAAACATTTCTGTTCGGATATCCGGATATCCGGATAGTTTAAAGATCCGGATATGAACTGAAGCACTACGTTGCATGCTGGCCTAACGTACATCAATATTTAGAGTCTTTATTGAAAAGAAGCGCTTGAGATTGCAAAGAATGATGGCTAGCCATTATGCATAATATCTACTCAGTTTGGTTAAAGTGATAATGGACACAAAATTAATCACATTAACTAGCTATTATATATAATATCTTCGATGACTTGGATAATGTAATAAAACACGTAGGTATGCGTTTAAAATTATAAAATTATATTTCAATTTGCCTTAACTAATCACAAAGATTATTTAAAAAATTAAATTATAAAATAAATGCGGAAAGCTGTTGCATACAGAAATTAATTGCTATTTTCATATTTAGCATGATCAGCTTAACCCTGCGGAAAAAAGGGTTAAAATAATGAGCCCCGCGAAGCGGGCCATGCGGAAAGCTGTTGCATACGGAACGCGGTAGCGGGATGAAGAGAGGGAGGGGTAACAAGTCGGCTAGACCGTATTTATTACTTTAACTAACTTTGACAAGTTATTATGAATACTGTCCAGACAAAGTGATTAATTTATTACTTTATCTAGTGAATTTGACCATTATATATAATGACCAGTCATTATGTATAATAGCTATTTAATCACTTTGACTGTAACATATATACAGTCGTATTTATAAAATTTCCTTAGAACATCCTTAAACCGTTGTCCAGCTAGACGATGTCTAAAGAGTTGGACAAGCTTTAGCCAATTTTGTATTTATAAATGCATTCTAACAGTTGTCTAAACAACCCCTAAAACTGTGAACTTCGAATGAAAAACTAAATGGCAGCGTTCATGATGTTGTATCCGTGCAGTACCATTGTCTGTGTTTTGGTATACGACTTGAACTAGACCGAAAAAACAACTGATTTGACTTTGTGTTCCAAGTCTCATAAATTGATCAAATTTGTGCAATTTATAAATGGAATTGTTGAAAGTAGTATTTTTGCACCTCAAACTACTTAATTTTTTCGATCTTAACACTCTCAACAGTGTTTTATGTTCAACAAAATTGTTTTTTGCTGTATCAATGGTCACTTTAGCCAAAGTTTAGACAACCAATTTCGGTGTCTAAAGTTAGACATTCCTTACACAGCGATGAAAGTGTTTATAAATACGATTTGGACTTGGACACTGTTCTAAGAGCTGTCTTAAGTTAGACAAGCTTTGGAATGGGATTATAAATACGACTAATAATAATCTTTTATTTATTTGCCTAAATAAAAAAATTATATATACAATGAAAGAATTAAGAACGTTTTTCCATTCTCTGACTTTGTCTAAATGTGTCAAGTAATCGGAAAAATTTCCGAACAGTATATCGTTTTTGTCTCTTATCAAAGAGGCTGCAACCTGCAAATATTTTATTTTCCTTGTTCATTTTGATGTCTACGCAGCACAAAGTTTAACGATATTGTGAAAAAACTGTTATAGATAACAAATTATTCTTGATGTCGGTGCAACGGGAATTTTGAACACTTGTGACATACAATTACTTTTTTCTACAACTTTATTAACATTAATCACAATTATGGGAACTAAGGCCTTGCAGTTGGTGAAACAAAAAAGAGTTTACAAATTTGTAATTGTAAATTACAAGTACAAACTTGTGGTTGTAACTTTCATTTTGGTGAAATAAGCCACTGATCTGACGACAACAACGAGGATTAGATTTAACAAGTACATATTTAGATACAATCTCAATTATCTACAGATCGGGGATCACACGAGGGAGCAGGGTCATAGATTAAGTTAGATTAAGTTAGTTCTGTAGGCTTTAAGTTTTTATATATAAAAAACATAAAGCGACTGTCCTCTTATAGGTTTTCCACAATTTCTCCTATCAGTAAATAAAAGTTTATAATTAGTCATGGTAACATTGAAAAAAAAACAGAAAATTATAATAGAAAACTATTTACTACGCAAAGAAAACATGTATGTATTATGAATCGTAAAGCTCTTTTACTTAAGAAAAATATAAATATATACATATCTATATTGGAAAACCCATAGCTTTTAAGTTTATTTAGGCTATCAAACTTGTAACAAACCTTTAGTGAATAAATAAACAAACAAACAAAAAGATTATAGGGGAAACCGAGGCTAGTTGGTTAAGAAGTAGACTAACCACGAATAACTTCAAAAGAAAAACCTTTCCTTCAAGTTTATTGCACTTGTTACATCGAGCACATCTACTTGCTGAGAAGCTGAGTCTCATATTGTCTTTCGCTGGTGTCGGACGTCGGCGTCGTTCGGGTACTATCCCCAAAAAATAAGTTTTTCCGTTCGTCAGTAATTTTTTTGTTGCCCTTTCTTTTTGTTCTTTCTTAAGGGTGTTCGTGTTAAATGTTAAATGTTTTAGAAAAAGAATACAATTCGTGTTGCTGTTCTTAACAGCTGGTAATTGTATTTTATCTTGATTCTGGATTGATTCTAGTTGACCAACTTTAGGTATAGTATTGTAAAATTAGGAAAAAAATGTCTTAGTACAATAGGGTTTCCATAAAGCAAATGAAAAAAAAAGAGAACATTTTCAATTTACCTCGATCCAATCCATGGCCTACCTCTCTCCGCTTCCCCCAAATTCACAATTAAAAAAATTCAAGCAACGTTTCTTAAATAAATTATTGATCACAACACAGTCAGTTTATGTTATAAAAGTACACTTGTTACTAAAACAAATAAATATATTAGGTACTTCAGTTCATTTTTCGGAATCTTATATAGGTATAATTTTAAGGAACATAAATAAATAAAACACAAACGATTTCATTCGAAAATACAAATCAACATAAAAACTTTTAAAAATTATACCTCTTCTTCGTCTGATGTGTCATATTCAACAGAACTTCGTATCTGCGATAAAAATTTATTATAAAACTGTTGACAGGTTAAATCTTTTAGATTATAAGCTACTAGCAAAATTGATTTAATGCTTCCAACTTTTAAACGGTTCCTCTCCTTGGTCCAATGAGAACCCATCATAGCAAAAATTCTCTCAACGTTAACATTTTGTCCCGGTATACAAAAGTAAAATTGATAAATTTTCAATATTTCTGAATAAAATTCATCATTATTTGAAGAACGAAAAAAATTTGTCAATTTTTCAACATAACTTTTTTCTTAAAATCTTCAGATTGTAGCTTACCCTCTAAAAAGTTGTTAAGGTTGCAAATTTTGTCGAAAAGTTTAGCATCGTCTATTGAAAAATGTTTTGAAATTAAATATTGGCAGCAATTTTCTACATCTGTCCATACTGTTTTTTCTTCCAATTGCATCCAATGAAAACATTGGAATTCTTTAAATTGATCTGTCCATTTTTCAATATACATATTCGAAACATTTCTTATAACATATGAAACATTCTTTCTTGAAGAATTCTACTTCACTTTCAAAACCGTTTTTAGATAGGTAAGGTGTTAAGAATAGATTTAGTACTCAGAGGCAGAAAAGACTGATCATATCTATTTCTTAAATTTATTTGCAGGAAATCTAAAATCGTTGAAATTTCTAAAAGTGAATTTTTTTCTTTTTCCATCTCTTTAGCTTTTTCAGTGAACAAAAAAGCAAGAGAATGCACAAAATATAAAAATGCTTCAGATAAATTTGATTCAAAAAACCTTTTCAAAAGAGCGGGACTGTCATTGGATAAAAAATATGATTTTAAAGCCGGATATACTTGCAAGATCCTATTAATAGCGGGAAATAAAGATAGCCATCTAGTGGAACAATGCCGAGGACAAATGGATTCAATGTAGCAACTGTTGAGGAAACTGCTTCACGCCAGGGGTAGTCAAAAAAAAAAATAAAAAACCAGCAGAACATCTAGCAACGGAATCCGGTAAGCTCTTACCGGAATGTTTTTCTTACAGGGTGATGATTTCACCCAGCAATCTATTGCCAAAAGGTTCTTGGCAAAAATATAAATCGCTAGCGAAATTCGACCAAAAGCACCGCTACATACAGCACCATATTAATCAACATCGATGTAAAGGTAACGGAGTTTATCGGAGTAAAAATTTACAGACTGAAATCGAAATGGTGAGCTACAAGCACCCGACAGCCAGCGCAACAAAGACTGAGATTAGGGCGATTTCTACTATTCAGTACTAATCAAACAGCATCCAGATAACATCTATAGGTTTGGAAAAAGAAGAATAATTATGAAAATAACTTACAAAGATACCTATAAGTGTAAAAAGAAACATACGAATCGTTATTCAATTCTATCCAAATAATTGGGACAAATGATATATGTATATGTATAAATTCCTAATGTATGTACTTAAACGCTTTATGTTAAAATGTTCAAATGTTATTAACTTTTGCTCCTTGCATACCAAAATGAAAAAACAAATGTTTATTTTCTCATTAAACTATCCAATGAGTGTAAGTGTCATGATAATACATAGTTAAATAGAGCGCTTTCGTTCTTAAAAATATTCAAGTCATATATTTTCGTATATGAAACTTCATTTAAACATAACCTTACTGTAGGCTATGAAACTATAGATATATATATGTAAATGTATATTAGCTTTCGATCATGCGCGTCGAAGAAAAGAAAGATAGAGACAAATAGCTCTTCATTTTTAGGTTAGTTCTATTGTATATATGTATTAGTGTTAAGGTAAGACAACCGTCAGAAGAAACTTTTTAAATGCTCTTGAGCGCGAGCAGGACAACAAAATGAAACTGACAGCCACGAGGCTATTCATACAAAGAAATTTTTTAAAGAGGGCCATACATTACAGCCGCTTTTGAACAAACTATAAATTAGAATAAGAATTGTAAAGACACATTGTAAAAGAAACATTAAGACTCAATAAAAAATTCAATTCAATTCAACTCTTGTTCATTTTATGTTTTGAAAAATAGAAAAAGAGACTAAATAGAGGACATAAAACAAAAAGAGGACAAAAAAAAAAGAATTTTTGAAAAAAAGAGAGAGCAAAATAGATCTGAGTTCAGAAAGAGAACATGTTCTCTTTTAAAGAGATGTTCTGGAAACCCTAAAACAATGTTTAGAAGACATATTTTTCTTAATAACAATAAAATAACGATCACCTTATATTGATTCAACCGGACAAAGATTAACGTAAAACACTTAAACGAAAATTGCTTTAAATTTAAACGTAAACCTACCTTGTATGCATTTCGAAACACATTCGTTTCATCATCAGCAATGCACTAACTGAAGCGTTAAATGTTTTTTTATTTTTGGATTAAAGCGAGGTGAATCATCGATTGATACAGTAATCCCCGGTTGATTGCGTCACCTTAAATGCACATCTTTAGACGCATTTAACAGAAAAACCCCACCTTATTGAATTGAAAACGCAATAAAGCGATTTTTTTATTACGGCAGTGCCAAGAAAGTCAAGAAGAACCTTTTCTAAAATGGAATGATTGAAAAGGAACAATTTTTCATAATGTACACAACATATGAATTATGAATCGGTACATGCGTGCGTATATGTTTAGCAAGCGTACAAAAGGGAATTAGGCAGATTTACTTTTTATTTGGTTAGAACATTATATCATGGTAAGAACCTGTAATTTTCGCCTGCATTGTTTTCTTGCACAGTTTCAAGATTTTAATTTGCAGTCGCTAAACTCTGATGTTTCAGCAAACAATAGGCTGCTTGGTTGAAATTAACCCAGGGTTAACCAATGTTTTCTTGACAATCCTATGAGTTTTCCAAACCTGGGTTTTCCAGTTCTTCAAAAATGTTAAGCCACAAAATCACCACACATCCCTGTCATTTGAATAAAAATATATGCCATTTGACAGCCCTCAACTCGCCACAGCAAAAACCTAGGGTGTGCTGAGGGAAAAGCCAGGTCAACCCCAACGCTAAGAAAACACTCAATTTGAAATTCAGGGCGATTTTAGGTTTCTCAAAAAAAAAAAAAAACGCGACCCCAAGGCTTTAACGAACAAACCCAACAATAATAATATATATAATAGCTTTTAATTTCATTTTAGGTGTAAACAAAACTTGATTTCAATGGTTTAGTTTTTTCGTTCAATTAACCGGGCAATTTCCCTTCAAATTGAATACAGAGTTTTGATTTTTGGACCATTTAACTGGGATACGCAACTAAGCGGATTGCATGTAAACGGGAAATTTTATGTATATTTCTTATGGAATCTTGTGTTTACCTAAGATTCAGGTAAATTAAGCGGGTAACGCAACTAAGCGGGAGGTATTTATCCGGGGATTACTGTAACAGAACACAAATTACGCACACAGCTTTATATTTTGGCAAAGAGACACGATTCTACATTGCCGTCGTCTTGATTTAAATGAATTAATCGAAAAGTGCGATTACTAAAAAGTCAATTCTCACTCTTCTTGTTTTGACTTCAATATGAGTTTTTTTTGCTGTTGGAGGTTTTTAAAATACCAGCTGGAGCACTCAGACCTAAATACCGATCCATTGTACTACCAGTTAGCAACCTTCTATTTTTTATAGCTTTCCAGATGTTCGGAGAAAAGCCAAAAGATGCTGCCATGATAGGGAGCCTAAGTTACAGGCTCTCACCATGTCTGCTCCGAGTATCTGTACCCTCATGCGAGAAAAAGCAGGACATTCACAGAGGAAGTGCTCTGCGGTGTCCTAATCTTCTCCACAAGATTCACAGAGTGTGGTATCACTTAAGCCTACACCGAAAGAAAAACCTTGGTAAAATCAAACAGGAAACTTGTTTGTTTTTGCGTCAAGCAGGAACATAGTTAAATTAAACAAGCTGGCATTGTCATTTTATTTACTGAAATGCTACAATTTTCATTGGTTAAATCAACAACGCCATTTTCAATTTCGTGTTTAAACATTGAGCAAAAACATTGTTAAACAACAACGGTTGTGATACTAGAAACAAACATGTCCATGATACTTTAACAACGTTTGTGTTTCGTCAACAATTCTGAATTGTTGGTAAAATATGAACATTGTTGATCAAGTATGTTCGTGAGAATTCAGCCACGTTTTCATCTGCTCAACAGATTTAATGCAAAATTTCTATGATAAATGCCTGAATTGAAGTTTGACCTATACATTTGATAGGTCAAACTTCAATTCAGGCATTTTTCATAGAAATTCTACATTAAAACTGTTGAGCAAATAAAAACGTGGCTGAATTCTCACGTAAAACATACTTGATCAACAATAAAGAATAATTAATTATCCCTTAATATAAAATGGTCACGAAACTTATCATATTGAATTGAAGTTCCGTAATGCGACTTCACGTTTTCTGTGGGCTTACGTATGAAAAATATTGAAATTCAAAATGTTACTGATACTTCAACTATTCTTTATTGATTAAAGAAGTATGAACATTGTTGATCAAACATATTGGTGATAGTTCAACAGTGAATTTGGTATTTCAATCACAAACGTGATGGTTTTTGTAATTTCAGCCTTAATTGTTAGTTAAGTATGTTTGTTGTTGATCAAGTATGAAATCAACAATCACGTTGTTGGTTAAAAATTATAACATATTCAAATCAACTACGAACATACTTAATTTAAACATTTTTATGATACTTACCTGAAAAAAAATTGATCACGGCAGCATACTTGATTTGAACATGCGTTCTTATTTGAATTCATCACGAAACTTGGTTAATTTCACAATTTTAGACGAATTGTTGATTAACAATGAAACATGTTTAAATCAACCAAGGTTTTTTCTTTCGGTGTACACATTTAAATGCTTGGCAAAAGAGAAGTGCCCGCTGGCAACGCCAATAAGCTTTCTAAAGTCTGTTCTGCTACGAGCTAGCAAAAATGTTGCAGTCTTCTTACTAACGTTGGGGTTTGGGGAGCATACGCTTGGTTTGTGTCCAGGCAAGTGGTAGAACTTTTGCTGATGCCAGCTTCAGAATGAGTACATAGTAAAATATTCATTGAATAGTTAAGCAACTGTGCAGTGATCAACAAGAGGGATTGCAATCCCGAGGCTTTTTTCGGTCCCGAAAATCCCGGGATTAGAATTGTAAAATCCCGGGATTTTCGGGATTGATTTGTTGATTATTTTGGAATATTATTTTTATCTACTTAAAACTTTTCCGATAAAAAAATTTTAAATTGGATTCCACTTGGTTTTGAATCAATAATAATAATTAACAACAATTTTTTTCACTGTCAACACATCCTTTTGGTGTATTCCAAAACAAAGTTAATAAGTCGTTCCTGTGTGTATAGCTCAGTTAAATTTATCCTTTCCGGGATAACATAAAAAAACCGCGAACGGCCAACCTAGGGGTTGGCCCAACAGTTCGACTTACAATTGAAAAACACCGTTTAAACGTTATAACGAATTTATTAGATTAGAATTAATACCACTCTTACAGAAGTCCAAATCAGAACTAACTGTTCACTGCTTTGCCTGAGTATCAAGCACTCATTGGTTCCCATCAGGCATCGCTGACCTTGCACTATTCATGTTTGCGCGTGCAGGCTGTTTGTCGGGTCATGCACTGGCCAATGGGAAGGTGTCGTATGTCCGGTTATTGACTGAGCTAATAAGTGCCGAGTCAGTGAGAACAGGTTTGCGCATGTTTCCCAGGTAGGTAGCGGATGGTGTTAACTCCTCCCCCTCTAAAAATCTGCGTCCCGTAGATCTAAAGCTGACCACCAGGTCAAGCCGTTGCGTTGTAGATGGTAAGTTGATAGGTTAGATTGGTGGGATGCTGGGTTTGGCATGTAGCTTTCGCCACATCAGAAGGACAATGTATGCCACCAGAATAATGGTTGCAGCTTCTGTAAGGATAGAAATTTTGAATTCATGATTTAAATTACCTAAGCGTTCTATGTTTTGAACGCTATGCTCATGGACGTATCCCAGGTCAATCTTGTGGTCCTGACTGGTTATGTTCATCAAGGCCGGAGGAAGTGCTTGTACGGTTGACATCAGGGAACTTGAAAATGTCCTGTTTTTCAGTTGGATCGTCTCGTAGTAGATCTGTATAATATAGGTACCTATAAGAGGTCTTGAAACATTGTTAGAAATTAAATCGCCATAGAAATTGGTAACAAAAATAGTGTCCTCCTTGATTAACTCGAGAACTTCTTCATTGCTAGATTCGAAGGTACAGGTTGTGTGTCCTCCCTTCAGCAGTCTAGGGATACAACTTTCCTCGGGGATGCGTTCCAGCGCCTTGTCTTCGCAGACTGTAGAGTTGTTGATTACAAGACACTTGTCTTTAATTCCGTAGGTCATTCTATGGTTCGTCAACATCTTCTGATAACTTAAATCTATCCGCTTTCCTTCGATTATAGAGGGCCTCGTTATTAATAGGTTAAACTCTTCTTTCCCAACCTTGGGCATTGAGATAACGTAAAGCAACATCGAACCATTTGTAAAGATTGAGGGTGTTCCGTATTCGATAGCTTCGATCTCATTTACATATGGTAATGTCTCCAATTCGTTAATAACTTGGGTGATTTCTGTTGCGTCTAAAAGATTGGTGTTGATAAGACCGCTCTTTGCCATTTGGCAGGCCCGAACGATCTCATTTATTTCGCCCTTGATGACCATGATCTCATCCAGAGCATCTTGCTCGAATCTACCAGAAATAACATCGTTTATCCCGTCTTCGTATCTTGCAATGATGGTGTTTATCTTCCTTGTTATCTCCTGTGTTATATCCAAGAGTTTCGCGTTGATCTTGTATTGCTGGTTATTGTTTTGGACAATCCTTTGTTCGCTTTGGAGGATTTCATTCCAGTCCGTAGCGTCCGGGTTTCCGGCTACCCACTTCCAGGCTGATCCTATCCAATCAATAGATCTAGTTTTTCTTGACGTTTTACCCTTCAAAAGATTGAGACGCTCCCTTGCCTGTCGTACATGGAACTCCATTATTCGTTTCCTGTCCTCGTCCTTTATGTTCGCACAGATGGCACTTGACAAACCGTCTAATAGGTTTTCAAACTGCAACAGGTTAATTGTGTGTACCATTTTTTAGTAGATACAGCATGTAAAAATTGCAATGATTTTATACATATAATGTGTGTGGATGAAACATGAAATACGCTTTCTTTATCTTAGCTGTTACTGTACTTGTCGTAAGATACTGCAAATTTGATATTTTTATTTCTATTCGTTAACTTCTAGTTCGGTGCTTTCGGTGCTTTGTGGTACTGTGCTTTTAGTGCAATTTTATACAATATGACATATTTTAAACTTTTGTGCTTTCAAGTACTATTATTATCTCCCCTTTTTTTATAAAATATTACATATTACAATTTTTGTGATCTCAGTTACTATATTATTATTTTTTGTGTTTTGCAAATTTAACAATGATTTATGTCTAGTTAGAGTTTTTTATTTGTGCTTTGTGAATTTTACGATTTTTGTCGGTTGTTACAGTTACTTTATTGTTTCTTGCAACAATTTCCTTGGTCTATGCTTTCGTTGGATTTTCTTGAAACGAGTGTATATAATATCTCCTTTCTTGAATGTCTTTGGAATGGTCTTCTTTTTGTTCCTCCACAGATTCTTTTCCTTTTGCTTTCTTAATATATCTTCTCTAAGATCTCGGTTAACTTTTATACGAAAATTAGATATCTGTTGATAATTGAATCTCGCACTCCTATTAAAGAAAATGTCAGACGGTTTTCGCTTCGTGACTGAGTGAATGGTGTTATTGTATCGGTCAACGGAAATACTTAGCAGTTCTTTTAACTTCAAATCCTTGTATTCTGCCTTAAGGCAGCGAAAAATTTCAAGGACTGTAGAGTGGAATCTTTCCACTTGACCGTTGACCTCACTTCTGTTCACTGGCGTCTGGTACATTTTTATATCGAGCATTTTGATAAAGTTAACCATCAGCGGGCTAAGGAAGCTTCTCTCATTATCAGTGACCAACATTTTCGGGACGGTAAAGTAGTGTACAAGCTTATCCCTCAAGTGTATGGATGATTTATTCTTAATATGAAAGAGCTTTGCGAACTTCGAGAATTTATCAAGACAGGAGATAAACCTTTCACCTTGTATTTCCATTATGTCCATATGCAAAATTTCACATGGGTATGATGGAATCGGTGTTGATTGAAGTTCAGGAGTTGCGGGGTGTCTGCCATATTTGTTTGCCAAGCAAACATCGCAAGACTTAGTGTATTTCGTGATCAAAGAGTTCATCTTTGGGAAGTAATACTTCTCCAGGAGCTGTTCTTTATTCTCGCGAGCATTTCTATGAGCTCTTCTGTGCTCCTGGCTTATAAGATCCCAAACCCCTTTTTTCATTGGCAACATCCTCCACAACTCTTTGCGTTAGTCTGATTTTGAAGTTTGAAAAGTTTTCGACAAAAACCTCTTGGAGCAGTGTGATACACTTCTCAGGAATTTTCAAACCGTTAATCATATTTGGGTTAAGCTTAGTTTTAAGGATCTCAATGAGAGTGGTTTTGTCTAAATATTCCACTGAAATGTAATGTCTTGTGTATTGTGATATCACATCCCTCGGCTATTCTTATGAAGATTTGGTTACGGAAAACGTTGATGGGGACTTCCACATGAGGAATAAGATCAGATGAATCTTGTTCAGCACTGTGCATAGTCTCGCACGCAGATTGCGTAGAGACTGAATCAGGATCCGTGTTCGATTGCTGTTTCCGTACCCGATTGACTGGGTCCTGGTGTGCCACCAGCTTCGGAAGCAGATTCAGTGCTTGAATTACCCTGTAAAGCGTTCACTTGATAGTCCACCTCAGCATGAACTGAGGAGGTTAAGTGCGGTGTTTTAGTTCTTAATCTTGACAACGCATCGGCAACGAGATTTGATTTACCTGGTCTATAGATAAGTTCATAATTGTACTCCTCTAACCTAGCCTTCCAACATTTTAACTTCGCATTATAATTGCGATTACTTAATGCGAAAGTTAGTGGTTGGTGGTCAGTAAAAATGAAGATTTTTTTCGCTCCATAAACATAAGACCGCAGGTTGTCTAAGGCCCACACAATCGCTAGCATCTCCTTTTCGTTCGTTGCATAATTTTCCTCCGTTCTGTTGAGGACGCGGGAGATAAAAGCAATTGGTTTATCGTTACCTATCTCGCCTTGAGACAGTACGGCTCCTATTGCCAGGTTTGAGGCATCCGTCGTCAAGTTGAAGGGCCTGGTAAAATTTGGAAAGGCCAAAATTTCGGTCGAAGTTAGTAGGGTTTTGAGATCCTCGAAGGCTCGCATTTCCGTTTCATCGAAGTGAATGAGGATCTTCCTCGATTGGTTAGCCTTGATCTGAGCATTATCTCCACGAGTAAGATTTGTCAGCGGCTTTGCGACCTTGCATAATCTCGAATAAATTTCCTGTAATAGGAAGTCATCCCAAGGAATGATTTTAATTCCTTCAAGTTTCCTGGTGGTTCGATATTTTGAACCGTTTCAACCTTCTTCCTGTCCGGAAGAATACCTTCGGGTGTTATGACATAGCCTAGAAATTCCACTTCCCTTTTTAAGAAGTGGGTTTTCTCTAAGTTGACCTTTAAATTGGCTTGATCCAATTTCCTAAGTACAGTTTCAAGATTAGTCAGGTGTGTTTCTGCGCTGTCGCCAAAGACTATGATGTCGTCAATATATATATAGCATATTTTCCCTATGTAAGGCTTGAGGACATCGTCAATCATCCTTTGGAAGATTGCCGGAGCGTTCTTCAACCCGAAAGGCAGTCTTAAGAATTCAAACTTCCCATTCATGGTTGAGAATGCGGTTTTGGGAATGTCGGAAGGTTTCATCGGTATCTGATGAAACCCAGAAGTTAAGTCAAGTGTCGTTAAATATTTAGCCTCTCCAAGACTGGCGAGGGTTGAACTAATATCTGGAATAGGGTAGGCATCAGCAATGGTGACAGCGTTTAGTCTTTTATAATCGATTACCATCCTGTACTGTTTTTCCCCATTGGGCTTAGGTTTTTTGGGGACAACCCAAATGGGAGAATTGTATAGACTCCTAGAAGGTCTAATTATACCTTCTTGCAAAAGTTTCTCAATCTCGTTTTCGACCTCACCTCTTAGACAAGCCGGGTACGGGTAACTTTTCGTATAAATTGGCTCATCCGTACTAGTTTGAATATCGGCTTGAATAGAAGTATCTATGAGCTCGTTAATATCGATAGATCCGAAGAGATTTTGATACCTTTGTACCAGTGTTTCCACCTTTTGGATAAGTTCGGCTGGAAGGCTGTCCTCAAGGATCACGTTAGCTTCCTTGGAGAGCTTTTCCCTAAGTTTGATTTTTATGTCATGTTTTAAAACGAGGATATTATTTTTTCGGTCGATAATGGCCTCCATTTCCTTCAAAGTATCATCCCCTATGATACCATCAAAGGACTCGAGGCAGGGTAATATATAAAATTTTAAAATTGTCTCATCCCCCATATCCGCAAAGAATTTGCCAGATATGTATTCACAGATTTCTACCCTTCCAGCGGCAGATTTAACATGGGAAGGTTGTTCGATGGTGACCGTGGGCTGATTAAGTTTTGGGTTCAGGAAATTCTTGTTTGCCCTGGTGTCAACAAGAAATTCGAGAATGGTCCAATGGTTTTGGCCCTAGCTTAGGGGGAGCGGTCTGGTCATGAGGTTGAGAGTGAGGTTGAGAGTGAGGTTGGAAGTGAGACTGATAGTTTCGGTTAGGGTAATGGTTTGGCTTGAAGCTGGGACTAAAACGCCTCATCGGTAGATTAGGGCGGAAACTTTGGTTAACAGGAGCGGTGATCGTGTGTGAGCCAGTTGATGAATGTATGTTCTGGCTCCTGTAGTTGAGATTTTGCATTTCGAGGCACGACGAATATGCTTCAGGCAAAGTCTTTGGCCTTTGTATGATGAGCATACGTGATATGTCACCATTGAGACCGCGAACAAAGACGTCCAATGCCCTGTTCCTATAGGCTTCAACCAAAGCCTTAACAGTTTCGTCCGTGTAGGACTCTGTCTTTATTTTATCCACCATCAGAGACAGTTGGTGATTCACGGAGGCATAGAACTCATCAAGCTGGCTACCCTTCTGGGATAGTTGACTTAGTTGATGTTCTAACGTCCTCATGTCTCTCTTATCCGCGTAATGCAGACTCAGGCATTTTTTGATCTCGGACCAGTCCGAGTCAAAAGTGTTGTAAGAGACTAGGGCAGCATCTGCTGGCCCCTTGACCTTCCCCCTTATATGTTGGAGGATTGCGCGAAAATATAGGCTTGTTTTTCACGACGTCAAAATCCCGGAGGATATTTTCTACTGCGTGGACCCGAGACACATATTGTGTCGGGTTACCATCAAAGACTTGGAGCTCCTTGACGGAGTCCGGCAGACGGCTAATCTCTTTGAGCTCAGCCTCGTTCTGCGGGGACCGAAGCTCAACAGGATTAGCAACGTCAGCTACAGCGGGACTGTCTTGGAGAGGAACACTCTCCAAGAGCTTAACCCTTGTCTCGAAGGATTTTAACTGTTGCAGAATATTATTGACCGCGCCTGTCAATTGCGTAATTGACGTATTGATTGCGTCCATTATTAATAATTCGTTAAAAAAAATAGGATGAAAAGCAAAAATAAAATTTTCTTACCCCTTTTTAAGCACAGTTAGGCTAATTCTTTCAATAATTTTGAGCACTTGTCTTTTTCGACAAAAACTTTTTCTTTTCTTAATAATTACAATTTTCTCTTTTTTTTTTCCTATTTGAGCTTTTTACAATATATTTGGGCTCTTCAAGATTTTTCAAATTTCTTCTAAGCACTTTTGACAAATTTTATCTTCACCAGATTATTATTTGCACTTGTCTTTTATTGCACATCATCGCACGCTTTTACTTTGGATTACTATATTTTCAGCACTCACATAGAAAGGATTTTCATATTTTTCACTTTACTTCGTTTGCTTGTCTTCCTTTTTTCTTTGGTTCGAAATTCGATTTCCTGCAAGGTTAAAGGAAAAATTTTTTAGATAACCGTTAATTATCTTCGTTAGGAAATATTTATAAATCTTGTAATACATATATTATTTATTATTAAGAGACATACCTCATAAGTCGGCAAAAAAAATTGTAATCAAATAGTAAGCTAGTGAATTTAAGACTCAATAAAATAAACTGAACTGACTGAACTGATGAATATACGCCAAAATGGATTTCTGCAGGCATTTAAATTAATCCAGATTTTTGGATTTTTTGATTGATTATACTTTATTCTATGTGCTAAGTGAACCTTTCTAGTTTCAAGTCATTCGGTCGAGGCGTTTTTTATATGAAAATCTTACTCTCAGTCGCCGACCTCTGGTCCATAGAGTATACTTTCCTCTTCCTCTTGAAACTCTTTCAAAACACGTTGTTCAGCTCTTGAGTCAATCCTTGCTTGTTTAACCACATCAGCTACGAATTACTCAGAACGTGAAATTCGCTTTTCATTACGTTCCTCAACATTATGATTGCGTTCGCGGCCAATTGGGCATCCCATATTTGACATTACTTTTGAAATACCTTCAAAATCTTTATTAATATTATGACTGCAAAGTAGCTATCAATTTTCACAATCTTGGGGCCAGAATGGAGATGCTTAGGAGCAAAACCCAAATCAACGAATTCAAAGATTCGTTATTATTTTGCCTCTGCTCCTAAATAACGAGTCAATAATTCGTCTTTCCATAAATCTTCGAAAACAGGTTTGATAGATACTTGTACTTCTTAGAGGTGGTTTATTGTAATGAATTTGTACGAGCTCATTCTTAGCCTCTGGCTTACGCCATTTACACCAAATGTCTTCGCCTTCTGAACAAATTTGGTGTTAAGGGTTTTCATCTGAAGAACATTTGTGATAATACGTTGCTCAATCTTTTTTTTCATATCTTCAATAGAATCTGGATGACGTCGAATAATCCGTTGAATTTCGCTGTTTCTTGAATAACTTTATCATTGATGTTACCTGGTCCTTTTCCACCGACTCATTTATTTGTTCTACCCTATTATGTGGCCCACACATTATTTTTTTGTTACTATAGTATCTTCATACGGTTAATCATTTAGCTTAGGATCCCCTTGTAAGTTTTACTGTCACTTTAAGCCATAAATTTCTACAGACCCCAAAAACATTTGCGAGATTGCACCTATTTTCATTTTACCGGAAGTCGGAATGGTTTATGCTGCAAATACATTTATCTACATGCGCCCTATACCACATTTCGTAATCTAGAAGATCCGTATTTTATTTTTTATTTTCCACTTATTACATGCACCAAAAAACTACTCATAGCCATGATATCTAAAACTTTCCCGGTGTACTTTCTAATCAATGTAGGTGTTCTTAATAGAAATGAAAATCTTTTTTTCTTCCAAGTAACGTCACCTGACACAATCAATTCATCCTGCTGTTTCCGGCTTCTTCGTTCATAATTTTTCTTGCGTGACAGCGAATGATAATAAAGTTTCACTCAGCGAATGTTTTCTATGTAGGTAGTAGTTTCTATTGGGATTTAAAACCATGAACCTTTCTGCTTAACAAGCAGACATGCTAAGGCTAACTGTTGCGCCACTGGAACGACACACTTATATTTGCTTTAAAGTCTATTTTTCTTCAAGATTTCATAACAGGGGCATATACCTCCATGGTCTTAATTTGTTTTTTCTGGAATCGACTTTATAAAAGTCCATTGCATGGAACCATTTTGGACATCGGTAATCAAGTTTTGAAATACCAAAATAAAGAGACTCCAATGATCTACGTTAACGAAAGAGCGTCGAAACTGGGGACTGTTCTCATAGAAGACCTGGTTCTAACCTCCTTCTTCTGAAGTGTTTGTTTGGACAAAACTGGAAGGTCGATTTTGGAAGCCTTCGAAACCTCGTGGTGGCACCAGGCCCGGAGTGTTTCTTCCAAAGTGTCAGCAGCGTTCAAGGACAACAGTGGTGGTACCGAAAAACAACCTAGTCCCCAAAGACCCTACGATGTAAGGCTAAAGAAAGGAGAAGTCGTTGTACAGTGTGAATTCGTAGCATCAACAACAAAAATCACTGAAAAAGTACCGATGAGAGCTGTAGACTCAGATGAGCTCAGAACCATCAAGGTCAGATTACTGAAATCATCCAACCTAGGTCACCAGCAAGCTAGGATCTCAGAAAATCTCCTGCCAGAGAACACTAACATATTCGCATCGCCAAACAGACAATACGGTGGGACACAGTTGGTGCTGCATCGCATCAACACAGGAGATGTAAAATCGAATCATCTTCTCATGCACAACAAGGTTGGGTTGAGGAGATAATAACTGTAGCGGATCTACATTTTTGAAAAGTAATCACAAGGATTCAGCCATAAAATTATGGTAATACAAAGAAGCCGCTGACAAAATAGAAAGTGAAACGCAGCAACATATTATGTGAATGCGTGCAGTCACCACTCGCGATGAAAGATTCGTCAAGGTAGTTGACGAATCAAATACACATGAGATTTTTGTCGCCATGCCTTTTCCGGCATCTTCTCATTCCATCTTAATCAAACACTCTAGTGGAACAGACGTGCGAGCATATGTGACGCAAGAAAAGAAAAGATCTCTCTTACAGTTTTTAACTTTTGAGCACTCTGTAATCAGAGTATTTTAATGTAAATTTATTTAAGTAAATTATATGAAAGAAAATAAAGATTACTTAAAGAAAATAAAGAGCAAAGAAGTCAATGGAAACTTATGAACAGAACAGAAGAGTCTCAACACAGGTAACCTACAGGTAACACAAGCAGGTTATATAACATTAATGAAGGAGGACGGTTTTGTGCGTCGCGAGTGGTACTAGTAAAATATGAAGCCGGAAACATTCGTTTTTGTTTGGACTACCGAAGGCTGAATGATGTGACTAAGAAGGATAGCTGTCGCCTGCCGAGAATAAGGCATACTTTGGTAGTCCGGGATCCCTGGTCCAAATTTTTTTGTGATTACTATCAAGCTAATTTTCTGAGTGGCTTCGTTTTGTTGAGACGCCCAACAATTTTCTAACGAAAACTTTCGACTGTGGTAGCTAACAGAGGTAGTAAGGGTAAAATATGTCGATTTCATGATACTAGAAAATTTAATATTAACAGTTTCCTTCTTAGTTAAACTTCAATATAATTATCCGAATTATGTGAAAAAATGTTTGTCCTACAAATTGTATGATTTGATCCCAATACCCCTTCCTCAAACATGTATCGATTACGAGGTCAAAAAATGCGATTACTAACAAGCTGATTTTTTGGTTTTTACTTATTTAACATTTATTATAATTTAACAGTCAGATTGTCCTGCAAATTCCGTGGTACCGTTTTTAAAGTCCTACGCTCAGAAAATGTCAATACCACCAGATCGTTATTTTCATTACTAACTGTAGGACAAAAATATTACATTATAGGTTAGTGTGTTCTCTGTCCAATTCAAACAATGTCCTACAAGAAAGCGGGTAGATATGTATCGCTAGTCTTACAAGAATTGTCATTTTTTTGTTTGTTTATTTGTAACATATGGTACAAGGTCCGTTCGATGAACTTTCTCCAGGGTTGACGCAGGTTTTTTTTGACAACCCTATGAGTTGTCAAAAAAACCTGTGTTTTCCAGTCTTAAAAAAACGCTAAGCCACAAATCCCCACACATCTCTGTCATTAAAAGAAATACATGCTATTTGATAGCCCTCAACTCGCCACAGCAAAAGCCTAGGGCAAGTTGAGGGAAAACATATGTCAACCCTAGGGCTTAAACGAACAAACAAAACTACAGTGAAAAAATTTTCCTCTAAATTTAAATATTTAGTATATTTTTTAGTGAATTAAGCACAGAGATTTCGGTATTTATATTAAAAAAAAATTAATCCTCCTCTGATTCATCTGACAAGCCTTCGCTGCTATCGCGACAGACAAAAAAAAGCATGGTCAAAAAAATGTTTACACGCTTGTGGTCGACACAAACGTGGGATACCTTATACTGAGTAAATAATGCTCTGCGCACGCGTAACGGTGTGACTCAGGTGATGTAGAAAAATACAAAAAATTAGTGTCCGTCCAAAGCTCAATTTCTAGCCGAAGTCGATTATTCGGCTTAACATCAACCCTCGGCCGAAGCTTCAAGCAAAACTACGGCCGATTTTTTTTTAGTTTAGCCGACTGTAGTATTTTTAGCCGAATGTGGCTGAAGCTGAAGCTTCGGTCGGAGACTAACAGAGACAGAAACGGAATAAATTTTTTTTCGTTATATTTTGTCTAAGTTTAAGTCGGCAGCGTTCATTAATTTTTTAACTTATTGTTAAGTGGAATTTACCGAAAAGTCAACATTTTTTATGTCACGTTTGAAAAATAAATTGAATTTTTTATTTCATGAATTTCTAATATATGTATATAAATTCAATTGGAGCACCGCTATAGCGTACCGCGCTATTTTTTACATCAATGATCTGTACTACTACTTTTGGGCGTAGGACCGGGATAACGTACCACGGAATTTGTTTTTCACGAAGATTCTTCTTGATAGTAATAATTTTTACATCATGCAATGTACTACTACTTTTGGGGGTAGGACTGAAAAAATGTACCACGGAATTTATAGGACAATCTGACTGTTAAATTATATAAATGTTAAATAAGTAAAAACCAAAAAATCAGCTTGTTAGTAATCACTTTTTTTGACCTCGTAATCGATACATGTTTGAGGATCAAACCATACAATTTGTAGGACAAAAATTTTTTCACACAATTCAGATAATTATCTTGAAGTTTAATTAAGAAAGAAACTGTTACTATTAAATTTTTTAGTATCATGAAATCGACATATTTTACCCTTACTACCTCTGTTAGCTACCACAGTCGAAAGTTTTCGTTAGAAAATTGTTGGGTGTCTCAACAAAATGAAGCCACTCAGGGCTTGATGGTAATCACAAAAATATTTCGACCAGGGACCCGGATTACCATGGAGTGAGCCCAGTGGTTGTCAGCTTTGGATTTAAGGAGTTTATATTGGCAAATTCATATTTATCCTTTACAGCTCTCAAAGCACATTCGGCACAGTGGGACTCGTTTTATTTGCAAGAAAAAATCCAATACTTTTCAAGTTATTGGCAATTGAAAATTCGCAAGTTTTTCACGTTTTTCATCGGTTTTTTGCAAATATCTCCAAAAATAAATGTTTTATCGAAAATATAACAATGAACAATTTGGTTTTTTATATAGCATTCTAAGTGCAATATTAAGCTAGATATTAAAGATCAAAGCCGTTTTTTATTTTGTCTGAAATTTAAAATTAGGCCTTAAATTGATATCCGAGGTTATTTTGAAAAAAAAAAAAAAAAACACAAAACAAAACACGAGAAGAAGTGCTGAGTTCAAATCATTTTCACTTTTGATGTTAAGGGTATGATGAGTCTAATTCCTAAATTTCATGCAAATCGGTTCACAGTAAAAAAATTCGGAGCAATAATCCTTCAATGTCTGCACTAACTCTTTCGGTGTATAACTGCCATATTCGAACCCGGCTTGAATATGGTTCTCAAATATGTTCTGGTTCTCCTTAGTATGCAGTCTACAAATTAAAATAGAAAGTATATAGCGACGATTTAATTAGATTTTCTCTTAAGGGACTTTCTTGATCCTTTTAAACTTCCAACGTATGAGCAAATGCAACTCGTTACCTAGTTGTCTAACTTTAGTTTCATTAATTTTGACAATAAAATATAAATGAATATGCAATTTCGAAAAGGGCACATATCTGAATATTTAAATTTCCATTAAATGAATAAAACTAATTATTTTCTAATTAAGTATAATATTTAGCAAAAATATTTTTGAGTTACATTTTAGGGTATCGTAACCCTCGAAAGTTACAGAAATATTTCGATGTTAACGTTATTATATATGTATATTTCGATATTATAAATTCATGAGATGTGCCCTTTTCGAAATCCGAGATGTGCCCTTTTCGAAATTGCATAGTCAAATATAAATAAACCTTAAAATATTTTTATGTGGATTGTGTTGAACTAAAAGTTTTTGCTAACCATCGAGTACAAATAATGGTTGGAAAATAAATAAACACCATATTTTTTTTTAAATTGATTAAGAAGCAACCAAAATTATGTTTGAATACTCACATATATCTACCAATAGTAGACAGTAATGGGGATGTCGGATTAAATGTAGCGTCGAACCGGTTTAGGCAGGGGCCGGATTACCGGGGTACGCTGTCGATGAATAAAAATTCATAAATATTCAGACCACAGTCGAGTTATACCGGAAGCATAAATAGCGTTAAGTAGAGTGTTGTTTTCAGAAATTAGACTGACAACAATGTCATAAGACCTTCATCCAAACCCGGAGAGTATCTCCATCTACTTTCTTTTAATATTTTAGAATGAAGAATGCAATATTGAATTCAATGAAGAAACACAATATTGAAAGAATGTTTTATGTACATATGGTGATATTAACACATTTTCTAATACTTTAAAATCCACTCACCCGTTTCGTCCAATAATACCGCATCCTGATTGTTAAGGTTTCAAAGTTTGATGGTATTTCCACTATTTGAATTTGTTTAAATTGTTGTAGCAAAGGCAAGTCTTCTCGTTATTAAGAATACTTCGACCACACAGACATATCCAACTATTTAAAATAAGAATTAAAAAACAAGAAATACGGAAAACAAATCAAATCCAAATGAATATATTTGTTACAGCAGGGGAAGAGATAATACGAGGAGGTGCATATATTTTTACTGTGGGGGTGCCATCGATAACTTGAACTTCTAGGTGCAATTCTGGTGCCTTAAAATGAATGGAGCGCTCATACAAAAATTGAAAATGAATTCATGTTGAAACAAAAATTTGGTGCAATCTAAGTGTATTCAAGTTTTTTTTTCTCAATTCAATGCAGTTCTAAAAGGTACAATATTTAAAAAAAAAAAAAAAAGAATAAAATGTGCACTATTTAGTTTATGGTGCAGATTCGTAGCGGTGCAAGCAATTAAATCATTGGGATGTGATATTATTACTTTATTTTAGAACTGGACCATTGTCTACCCCGCTGCAGGACCTGAATCATTATTATTTCTGCTGGTTGTGTTGATATTTTATTAAGTAAGAAAGCTTCCACAGTTGATCTTAGATATAGACAATTTTTCTTCGAATGAGTATTTCCTGCTTTTTTTAAATTGATTAAGATTTTATTTCTTAATGAAAGAAAAAAAATTTAGTATAAAATTGCAGTATTACTTTATGGTGAAGACTTTCCTTTTTTGTAATTATTTAATACTAGGACTGTCACTATCCCTGTTTTTTTTCTTATTGTTCCTTCAACTTTATTCCTTAAGAAGTTTCAACATCCACAAATCAAAACCTCTTCGCTAAATTTTTACAAAAATGTTTTGCTGAAATTTATATCACTGCTTTAATAATGCTCTTGCGAGAGGAACTAAACTCACGACACACCGATTTACAAAACAAAAAAAATTAACTGCGCACGGAAAACATTATTTTCATCCACTTAAATTGTTCTTGGCATAAAGAACAACTAATCTTAAGCGTTCTCCAGGAAGGACTAAATGAATGCAAACGATTGAAGTTCATATCTAATGATATGCCTCTCATGCATGAATGGTGCTGGCAGCTGAGAAGAGCAACTTTGTAGGCTGATGGTTTTGGTAGAGCCTGTTGTTGGAGTGACTCCTACAAACACGACTGCAAAAAAGCTCCAGCATCCGCCCCCGCATACCATACCTACTAACCAAAAACGTCAACATCTACCACGCAACCAACGAAAGAACACAGTAGCAAAAGTAGCAGCCAGTCTATCCGGGTACTAGTGGGTGGGTAGATACAAATTCAAGTAGAGTTTTCCACTCGGGTAGTTTTTTTAGGATAAAGAGAAGCCAGTAGCAGCCCCCAACTAACACAATTTGTTCATATTTTTAAAGAATGAACATCTACTATTTCATTGAGTAACTGTTTCTCTCAGCGTATTAGAGTAGTGGTGTGAGGCAATGAATGGAGACGGGGCAGTTTTTGGTTTGATAGTGGGATTTGTTTGACTCTGGCTGGTGTGATGATGATTCAATACAGCTGCTGGATTCCTTATTTGTAAAATTTTCATTTCAAACATTATGGTGTTGAAGTTGAAGATTGTTTAAGACGTATGGCTGTTTGTAGCATACATATGTACATAACGCCATTCATTTATCTATGCACAAAAAAATTGACAGTTTCTTTAGCAACGGAAGTCAATATAGGAGATATATTGAAAAGTAAGAAAACCTGCCCTCTATTTGGATACGCCACGCCAGTGCGAAAGTCCTTGATAAGGCTGAAGGAAAAAAGAAACTTACGTTATCATTTTATTAGCCTTCGCAGTTTGAGAAAAGCTCAGGTTCACCTGAGCGCTGAGCCCATGCGAAGCGTAGGTATTTCGTTGCAAAAACCAAGAACTGATGAAAAAGATTTCTATTTTGAATTTTCTCATTAAGGCTGGGTATCCCTCGAAACAAATAATCGGTTGGTTTATGTGAAATTCAGAAAATTAAAAAAAAAATCAAATAAAAAAGTGGTGAAAATTTGCTAGGAAAAAAAAAAAACACAAGGATATATTTAACTAAAGCCTAACCGAAACGCTGTGGAAATTCACCTTTGTAATTAAAAGATAAATTGTGTTCTGAAAAACAGATAAAGAAGAAAAGGTGTAAAAAATATCAGGCATTGATTACAATATTATATTTTTGAATCCTTAATACACCCCTCGACATGTTCTTAAGCCTTTTGATAAAAGGAAGAATCTTCCCTATCGCAAATTTTTTGATTGCATATAATAAATATTGAAGCTATCGATCAGCTCTTGATTTACCTAATCTAAACAGGACTAACTTAATAAAAAATGGATGATATTACCAAATCTGTCACTGAATTGATTGGGGTTATCAATGCCGTTATCCAGCAAATTGGGGATATATCGTCAACATGTTGAAGTTGGTTCAAAGCAAAGAAAAACCTTCTGGCGAGTAAGATTCTTTCCAGATCCCTTTACGGGAACCTCGATCAAAACAAGAACTACGCGAAATCAGCAAGTTGCCTGATTTTTGATGGCGATCCCACGCAATACGTATCATGGGTACATAGCGTGGAGAGCATACCGAAGAACTTCAGTATTGTCAGAGGAAAGCCTATATTAGATTAGATTAGATTAGATGAATCTTTATTGGTACTAAGAAATAACATCGGTACAATTTTAATACAGATTTTTAAGCATGGCTTCTAAGCCGTTTGCCGGTAAACTTATAAAAAATCTTGAAGAGATAACAATTTTAGTTTATTTAAAATAATAGTTATAATTTTGTGAATTTATCTTTTCGTGTACATAATTTAAAGGAAAAAAGGTAAAATTAGTTATACAAACACAAATTTATTTATTTAATAAAAATATAAATTTGTTTAATAAAATATAAAAAAAGAGAAAAAAGGAATTTAACATCGAAAAATAATGATTTTAAAGAAAAGGAAAAAAGAAAGAAGCAAAAGAAAAAAGAGAAATGCAAAGGGGAAAGATATGTTCTGTTTTCAATAGTTAAAGTGGGCTTTTAGTTTAGCTAAAACAAAATTAAGTTGTGTGTATTACTCACGACAAATCCAAATAAGTATTTCTGTAATTCTTTGCATGTGAAATATATCCTACCAGCAACTTCCAACCATACTCTCCATTCAAAATGCTTTGACTTTCTTCTAACGTTAGAGAACTCTTATTAAAATAGAGTCGCCGTATTTCTTGCAAAATAGGACAAACAGCTAGAAAATGAAATATGTCTTCGTTTTGCCTAAGATTAAACAGTGAACAAGTAGGATTAATATCTGTTCGATATGGTATAAAATTAAGTTCTAAAATTTCCGTTCTAATTTTAAAAATAAGACTCATATCGGAGACAGAAAGGTCTCTTCTAAAACAATTATTCTCGCGTAGATTCAGATTTAAATTTCGATAAAAAATCCTGGAAGAAGATTCCCTCGCTCTTTCAATATGGGTTTGGTACAAACTTTCGTCTACCACTTTAATACAGTCATACAAAATACTTCGCCAATCTTCTACGTTATTTAGACTCAAGCTAATAGGAATATGATGTGCCGAAGCGAGGTCTAGCCAGTTTTTGAAAGGAGTATAACCACAGCGAAGAGAAACTAACAGTAATTTTTTATGCAGATTGGTGCTGGGTCTTTTCATTATTTTGGACAAGAAATCTGCGCTAGCTTTCAAATTTTTTAAGTATATTTGTGGTAGACCGGACTCTACATAAATAGCGTAGCTGGGAGTATTTGCAGGTAATTTAAATATTCTTTTAAAAAAGTATCTCTGGATTGTTTCCCTTTCTTCCATCCATTGGAATCCGTACACTTCATTGCCATAGCAGAAGCAGCTATTTATTGTGGCATCAGATACTTTCAACTTTGAAGTCGAATCAACAAAGGATTTCGCAAAAAATTGAGACCACATAGTATTGATTGCTACTTCAGCAACTGCCAGTTTTTCTTTTATGTGAGCCTTAATACTCAGATTGTGTGAGATTATGAAACCGAGATATTTAAATTGATCAACAACTTCAAGATTCCTACCGTCTAGTGTCCAGATCCTTAAATTTCTATCGGAACGACTTTGAGATCTAAAAACCATAACCTTAGATTTGGTAGAGTTAATTTTGAGGTCCCATAGATCACAAAAGCCTATATAGCGGGCAATCCTCAGACACATCAGGCAAAAGATTCGAGGTGGTGCAGACTCTGCCTCATCTCGTATAATGTCTTTGATGACGATTGGCAAGAGGTGAATAAAATCTTATCTCTGCATTACGCTGACAAGGGAGACATCAGGACTCTCGAGCATCAGCTTAGACAGCTGACGCAAAGTCACTCCAAAATAGAAAAATTCTATGCGGCAGTGCATCGTCAATTCTCTCTGATAATAATAAACAAAATCAGGACTGATGTCCACATCGAAGAAACCGTGAAGGCGCTGATAGAAACGTACCGGAACGAAGCCTTGGATATAATCTAGAGAGAACTCAAGGGTGAAATGGCGAGAGCGGTCATACTCAAAAGACCAAAGACTCTTCCCGATGCATACTCCATGTGCTTCAAAATGCAAAGGAATCATCCGATTCACAGGGGTAACTTTCAACATACCATCACGGCTCCAATATGGTATGATTTCAGAAGGGATAAGAAAGCTCACGCAATTTCCACCTAAGCCTTATCTTTCAGGCAATCTCCTAAAACATCCACTTATCCTTTCAAGTGCAAGGCCATGTCGGCGAATTTTCCCAATAAAAATCAAAAAATGTTTCATGCGGAACTTGAAGAGGAGACGTATGGCGGACGCAGCCGAAGAAGCTTTAGAGGAAGTAAATTCTATGTTGAGAGGCCGTCCAGCGTATACCTTTTATAGAGTATGAAACAGGGGATGGCTCCATCTTAAGGCTTTTTGTTGATACGGGGCCAATAAGAACTTTATAAACGAAAATCTAAAACATGCCGCTGTCCCTCCTAGAAAAACTTTCACGGTTACATCCCAAGACCCGAATGTGTAGTTGGGAGGTTCTTCAAGAATGTTGGCGACAACACTCTTACAAAATTTTTCGTTCTACCAGGACTTAAGTCATTCGACGCTCGACGATATTATGGGTGATGACACCCTGAAGGAACTTGAAGCGGTGATCGACCTCAAACATTAAATCCTTATGTTAAAATCTAACATAAAGTTCCCACTCAAAAACCAGGGGTCGAAGGAGGTAAATGTCTTAGATGACAAAATCCCAGAAGACCTTAAAACAAAACTTAAAGCCCTAATCCAAAAGTATTCCAGTTTATTTGATTCTATTAGTCAACGCCACCGTAAGAGCTGAAATCTGAACGACGCGACGACCGATGAACCTACATACAGTTGCGGTCAAAATAATAGTAGTGTGAGTAAAAGCATTGCACAGACTGGTATTTTTCCACTTTTTATTGCGTTGATAGTGAAAACCAGTTACACTTTAATTGTTTTATATGGTGGAAAAGGATGTCGTCAATATGTAAGAAGACCTCCAAACACCGAATATAATCCAAACCTTACAATCATAACGGTATGGGCATGTTTTTTCGTCTACGGAGTTGGACCCATAAAGCGGATTGAAGGCATTATGGATCAGCATCTCTATGTTAGGATAATGCAGGAAGTAATGCTACCGTATACTGATGATGAAATGCCACTGAAATTGTCGTTCAGTGCTTCTTACTAAACGACAATTTCAGTGGCATGGTTTCAAAAAAGTAAAGTAGATGTGATGGAGTGGCCACCCAGTCTTCGTACCTTAATCCCATCGAAAACCTATGGAGCGCTGTAAAAAAATTTGCTTCTAGATGTAAACCAAGCAACAACACAGTCCTTTGGGATGCGTTACAGCAATCATGGAGTTCGATAAGCACAGGAAGGTGTGGAAACCTGATAAACTCTATTCAACGTCTTTGTAATGCTGTTATAGCTAACAAGGGACATGCAATAATACTAATTAAAGGTACGAACATTCAGCCACATATTGTAATAAAAATTTTGACCTAATTTTTCGATTTCGTAACATTTCAAGGTAGATTTTCCTATCACTTCTATTTTTTTGACCGCTGAATTTCAACATCTGTTCAATAAACTTGCAACTATCGGATAATAATATTAAACTGATGTTTTTTTTTTTGTAAATAAAAGCTTAAAACACCACTTTGAAAACCACGTTATTGGTTTCTTAAATTACAATTGACGGATAAGTTTTTTTCAATTTTGTTGTTACTTAAGCTCAATACTACTATTATTTTGACCGCAGCTGTATATACACTGAAAGCTACCCATCTCCAGCTTGTATGAGGGAAGTAGTTGACGAAGAAATACGAAAACTATTCTAGGAAGTGGTAATCCGACCATCCCAGAGTCCGTATAATAAACCGAAACCTGACGGTGAAAAACAGTACTGGATGGTTATCGACTACAAACGGTTCAATTCGGTCACTATATCAGACACCTAACCCACACCGGACGTTGATTCAACACTAGCTAGTCTTGGTAAGGCAAAATCCTTCACGATCCTTGATTTGATTTGACTTCGGGAATCCATCAAATCCCCATGAAATCCTCTGATGTTCCTAAAAAAGCGTTTTCTACCCTTAGCGGGAAATATTTCCTAGACTACCTTTTGGTCTGAGAAACGCTCCAGCTATATTTCAAAGGATGATCGATGACGTCTTGAAGGAATACATTGGGAAGATATTTTATGTGTATACTGATGATATCATCGTATTTGGAGATAGTGTGAAAATATTAGAAATATCGACACCATATTCACCATATTTGCCAGATTACAGGAAGTAAATCTTAAAGTAAACTTTGATAAGACTTAATTAATGAGAACTGAAGTTGAATTTTCGGGTTACGTCATAACTTTACGAGGGGATAAAGCCAAATATGAACAGGGTCGCTGCCATTGAAAAACTTCAATCCCCCAGTAACTCAAAAGAATTTAAAAGCATCGTCGGAATGACTTCCTATTATAGGAAGATTATATGTGACTAAAGAGAGTGAAGTGTTAAAGTCGTGTTTTCAGTAAGCTCCCATAAAAGTTTGATTTCTAATTTTTTAAATTCTACTACTACTTCTACTACTACTACTACTACTACTACTACTACTCCTACTCCTACTACTACTACTACTACTACTACTACTACTACTACTACTACTACTACTACTACTACTACTACTACTACTACTACTACTACTACTACTACTACTACTACTACTACTACTACTACTACTACTTCTACTACTACTTCTACTACTACTACTACTACTACTACTACTACTACTACTACTACTACTACTACTACTACTACTACTTCTATAACTACTACTACTACTACTTATACTACTTCTACTACTACTACTCCTTTCTTCCTGTGCACAAGTGAGCAAGTGATTAGACGTGTATTTAAAGCGATCCCCAAATAATTGATTTTTGCCCAGTTAAATCTAGAAAACCTACCAAGTGTTAATTACCAAACAATAAATAAGACAGTGACTTTTTATTAAAAACCAACAAAGTGCATCACAATCCATTTTGAATAAGTTTATTCTTTATTTTCCTTTAAATTCTTTGTTTTTAAATACATATATTTTAATTTTCTCTTTGTTACCAAATCCCCTTAAATATGAATGTGTGCGGTCATTGTAAAGGTAGGCTCCCATACGAAGGTGATTTTGCGGTTTGCTCGGTGTGCTATTCCAAAACCTAATATTATTTTTCAGTAGTAAGATACAATTTGTTATCATATCTCTGCGCTGTGTAATGACTTAAAAATTATTGTATACTCTGTTAATTTCTTTCAAACAATAAAATATATCTATAACAGCAAATTACACTTTGATTGCACCACTATCACCGAAAAATCATGGAGAACCATGAGCAAACCAAAAAAAGACTTGTGGAGATGTCAAATATGCAGAAATAATTATATGGATGCTGCTGCTAAAGGTAACACATTGACTGTGTCTCAACAAAACACACCTGATGGGCAAGCATCAAAGAGAGTTCGAACACCAAATAGCCCAGAAAACGTACCCCAAAATGCCTATATAAACAACACAATTGTTCTTGAGGAGATTCGACTCCTAAGAGAGCAAATGAAAGAAATAACAGCAAGCAACGATTTCCTAGGCACTAAGTTTGATGAAATTAATGTCAATATAAAAAAAAAAACAACAACCTCATCGAAGATTTCACAAAAGAAATAAATGAACTGAAGGAAAGCAGCAAAAAAAAAGATGAAATCATAGAAAACATGCAATCACAGATAAATAATATGGAACAACAAATGATTCGAAACAATGTAGATATTAAAAATATTCCACCTACTCCAAACGAAAATCTTATTAAAATTGTTAAAGGAATTGGTAAAACAATAAATTACGAAATAAAAGACAACGATCTCACTGACATTTACAGAACCAAGCCGAGAAATTCCGAAAATTTAGTAATCATTGCTTCATTTTCATCTAACATACGCAAGACACATTTCGTTAAACAAGCGCGTGCCACCCGACCCATCAAATTCAATGCAGTAATGCAAAATAGAGGTGTTGCAGATATTCGCATCCGCATCCGCAATCGCGGATTATTCGCATTGATTTCAACATCTGCATCCGCATCCGCATCCGCATCAATTTATGCGGAGTTTATGCGGATGTGATTCAAAGTTTTTTTTACTTACTATCTGCACACAGTTAAAAAGCAAAGAGAAACTATTCGGTTTTTTCATTTTTTCCAATGTACGCAATAACGTATTACAGAAATCCATTTGAAAAAAAAAACATAGCTAGTGAGTGTTGTTTTCATACTAAGAGTCGACAAGAAAATATGGCAAATACCAACACACACTGAAGCGAAATTATTTTTTCTTCTTGTCGATTTCTGTTTCTTGTTTTGTTCTGTTCGGTGTGTTTTGCGCCTCTTCTATACAACCAAATGCTTTTATTGCAACAACAAGAAACCAGAAAGGAACGGGAAAGTGTGTGCTGTGTTATGTGGTGTATGATGTTTACTGTTATTTTGTGTCGAAAGAGAATTATTGTGAATTGCCATTTTCTTATTCAGTAACACAATGAAGTACAATACATTTTTATTTTTATTTTTAAATAAAAAAAACTTAAAATTGATAAATTTTCATTCATTTATGTATTTAAAATGATATATATTTCGCAAATTCTAAGATCCGCATCCGCATCCGCATCCGCGGATATTAGTTTCCTAAAATCTGCATCCGCATCCGCATCCGCGGATGTCAAAATTTACACATCCGTAACAACCCTGATGCAAAACGTAAACAAAGAGCTAAGCTCTGGGTCAGCCGCATCATCTACGCTTGAAAACAGAGTATATATAAACAAAATAAGCATATACTGTGGCTAACAAAAGAAAAAGCAAAGCAGGTAAACTGGAGATTTGTGTGGGAGAGTGCAGGCAAAATATTGGCACGAAAGAATGAGAGCACACAACCGATTGTTATAAGCACCGCTAATGACGTGAACAAATTAACATGTACATAAACACGCATAATGCGTGTGCGTGTATATGCAGATACACAAAATTTTAACAACAAAAATGGATAACACAAATGGAAACAATGAATTAATAGTCAACTTAAATTGTAGGGTAATACATGGGTTTAACGGAGTTAATATAAACGAATTAAGAAATAGTAATTGCTGTTGCTTATGTTTTAATATAAGATCGATGCGATTGCATTGGAGTAACTTTTGTTTAAATATAAGTCACTTTTTAAATTATTTGAAAATTATCAGTCTTGTCGAAACAAATATTGATGATGAGGAAAATGATTTTTATAAAATAGATGGTTTTGATATGGAATATTTAAATAGAAACAAACAAAGAGGTGGAGGAATTATGATGTTTATTTGAAACAATTTAAATCACAAACGAATACCTTCGGTTACTGTATCGTATGAAAATATAAAAGTAAGCTACACGGAGGAAACTATTACAAAATACGTTGTTGGAATTTATAGACCACAACCATATTGAGGAAATAGGAAATAATCTGGGACAAATTGGAAGAAGTGAAGAAATTATAGTGATGGGAGATATGAATATTAATATTCGTGAAGTAGAATCAAGCTATGTGAAGGATTACTTGGAGATGCTCGCCTCATTAAGACTTGCGAATGTCATTTCTGAATATACAAGGGTAGATCCGATTAATGGCACGAAATCAGTAATTGATCACGTTCTTGTAAGCGGTATTGACAACGAAATCAACTCCGCTGTGATTGAGAGCGACATAACCGATCATTATCCAACTTTGTACTACACTGTTACTACAGCGACGACGCCGACGTCTGAAAATCACTTAGTCAACACTTCGTTCATTTGTAATAAAAAAGTTAATGATCTTATACGCGAAGAAGACTGGGAAGAAGTTTTGAACGAAGAAGATCCTGATACGATGTACAATAAACTCGTCAGCAAATTCGGTGCTATATATAAAAAATCATCTTTTACTAGAAACTCCCAGAACAAAAGAAATAATTGCCTAGGGACAACCCCTTATCTCATCGAAGAATGCAGAAAACGGGATGATATATAGAAGGTGAAAAAGAACATAGGAAAGGAACTTTTATTTATTTATTTATTTATTTATTCATCAAGCAGACTATATAATAGGTTACTAATATATATTCTTATAGACTAATTGAGAATATGAAGCTGCATGCTTTGCTTTATAATTGGACAAATACTTACAGACTAACCACCAGGATAAAGAATAATTAATTGATACATCACATTTTTTTTAAATACGTCACGACTAAGATTATTAAGAAAGTCAATATGACTGCTTACTAGATTTGCTTGTTTCAAGCACCGTGTTATCGGTTCATTGAGTCCATAGTTTACTCTATGAAAAGGTTCAAAAAATAATCTATGTACTCGCAGCCCTCTTATAGGAACATTTATTTTTACCAACGAAAGTAGAAAGGAGCAATCAATACGATAAGCAAGAATATCGCGAATAAAAACTATCTCAAAGTATCGTCTTCGAGTTTTAAGTTGTTGAAGGTCAAGAAGGTTACATCTTGTATCATAAGAAGGCATTCGAATATTCCAATTAAGCCTATATATTGCTGTTCTAGTAAAACGTTTTTGGATGCTTTCAACTCGATTAGAATGAACAGCATAGTATGGGTTCCATACCACACAACCATATTCAAGTACGGGGCTAACATAGCAGTAATATAATGCCTTGAGAGTGAAAGGATCCGAGAATTCTTTGGAATTTCGGGATATAAAACCTAGTAAAGAGCTAGCTTTAGCTACAATAAAGTCGATATGCAAAGAAAAAGTTAGTTTGAAATCAAAGATGACTCCTAAATCCTTTTTTTTGGAAACCATTTGAAGATTGATTCCGTTTATTGAATAGATAAAATCTGACAATTCAAAGCCACGACGAAAGGTTATATAATCACATTTAGACACGTTAAGATGTAATTGGTGTGCAGAACACCAGCAAAGTAACCTATCTAAATCGTTTTGAAGTAGAACTCGATCAGATGCCGTTCTAATACATTTTAGTAACTTGATATCATCTGCAAACATAAGACAGAGAGACGATTCAATGGTTTGAGGGATATCATTAACAAAAAGAAGAAAGAGCAAAGGTCCTAGGTGGCTTCCTTGAGGAACACCAGAGGTCACAGATATTGGAAGAGATATAGCTGAATTTAAGTTGACGTATTGAGTTCGACCTACCAGATATGATTCTAACCATAGCAGGAAGCTCGAATGAAAGCCTAACGCAGATAGTTTAGCTACTAAGATATAGTGATTAACTCTGTCAAAGGCTTTAGAGAAATCTGTGTAGATAACATCAGACTGAAAACCACACTCAAGGTTACTTATAACCTCATTACAAAGAATTGTTAAATTAGTAACTGTAGATCTTCCAGAGACGAAACCATGTTGAAACGGGGAAATGATATCTTTGGTCATGAAAGTCAATTTGCTGTAAACGATTTTTTCAAATAACTTCGGAATGGTTGAAATTTTACTTATAGGACGATAATTGGTGACATCTTGCTTGGGTCCTGATTTGTGAATGGGAATAATATAGGAGACTTTCCAATCACTCAAAAAATGGCCCGTTTTCAGAGATTCATTAAACAGTCGAGTTAATGGTTCAGAAAGAGCGGTAAAACATGATTTTAAGAGAATTGGAGGAAAACCATCAGGACCCGGTTGTATATCATAATTAAGTTCACATAGGGCTCTTTCAACATCTAAGTTACTTAAGATTAAGGAACTGATATTGACTTGATTTACTGGGGTGGTTGGAGAAAAATTTGGAGGTGTGTTAGAAGAAGAATAAACCGACTGAAAAAAATTTGAAAACATATTATTTATTTCAATAGGGTCACTTGAATTCTTCCCTGCGTAGTGCATGCTGCTGGGAATACCATTTGAACCTCTTTTACTATTTACGAAGCACCAAAAACGTTTGCTGTTTTTCTTTAGATCCATTTCAGTGCGATAAATATAATCTTTATAGAGAAAATTTTTTAGTACATCGAATTCCTTCTGAAGTCGCAGATAATTATTTAGAAAAGAAATATTATTATTAGATTTTCGAAAGATTTTATAGGCTTTATTTTTTTTGTTCGATAAGTTGCATAGTCTTTTATTGAACCAGGATGGTTTAGAATTCTTTCGAATGACAACTTTAGGTACAAAACGATCAATAGCTTTACGTAAGGAACTACTTAGAAAGTTATAAGCATCCAATAGACTTTCATTTTCAAAAATACAATGCCAATCAAATGTATTAATGTAATTACTAATCGAATGATAATCACCCTTATTAAATTCATATTTAAACTTCTCTTTCTCATAATGTTTATGATAATGATAAAATTTAAAATTAATACAAAGAGATAAATGATAAATTGTATTTGGAAAAACTGGACCAATAGTTGTGTTAGTATTTGAACATAGTTCTTTATCAACAAAGATCAAGTCCAGGAAATGATTAAAACTATTACAAAACTTGTTTATTTGTAAAAGATCATATTCGACTAAGGAATCGATAACAAGACATTCAAAATCACTAACAACATTAAATGGAATTAAATTACCTTCATCGGGGTCAAAAACCCAATTAACATTGCATAAATTGAAGTCACCTAAAATAATTGGACTTTGGTTAGAATTTAAATTATTTAAAATAAACTTGCAATTTTCAACATGCAATTTGTATAATTCAAAAGAACTACCTGGCGGTATATAACTTAAAATAATGAAGACATCTCTGGAACCGCTTATAGACACGCACACAGCAATTTGATCAACATCCAAATCAGATGATAACGTAGGTAGCTGAATCTCGTGACATACAAGAGAAGAGCGAACGGCAACAAGTACACCACCCCCTCTAATCTTATTAGTTTTAATCATGCATCTATCCTTACGAAATACGGTGAAGAGATTTTCATCGAAGAGTTCTGCATTTGAATAGTCATTGTTTAGCCATGTTTCAGTTAAAGCGTAAATATCATATTGCATTGTAGATGAATACAAATGTAGTTTATTTGTTTTTGTACGTAGACCACCAGTGTTTTGATAGTAGAGGAGAAAGTCCTTGTTAAAAGGTTAAATATGAGCAGTAGATGGTGTTATAGAGCAAAGCCCTCTCAGCTGTTGTTGGGTCGTTGTTTCTTGTTGCGAAAAAAATCATGAACAACAGTATGCAAAGGCCAAAATGATCTTTTGCATATCAAATTGTAGAGCTCAAGGTTCCTTCCAACTCTAATTTCGAATGAAGAGTAATCTTTTTCCGGTGTCATGATAAATTTTCTAATCGTAAGGTTCGACACGCAAACTGATGAAACATTTTTCAAAATATAATTATGTATTAAATCCTCCGAAGTTGTTGGAGAAAGTCGAGAAACAAAAATACTCTTTACAGGTGGTAAAGCCGTGAGTTCTTCAATAAAACATTGATTCGAGGTAGAATTAGATTCAGTGGAAACAATTGCTACTGAGTTGGAAAACCCCTCATCCGTTATGGAAGCTATTGGGGCATCCAGTGGCTCACTAACATTGCATTCACTAGAAGAATTAGGTCTAAGAGAAGAGTAGTCACTTACTTGGGATTGAACGTTTAAGCTAACTCCTTTGCCAGCTGTCGAACGTAGTACTCTTGTACCTGAAGTTGGAGCTACATAACTATGAAGACCTTTTTGCTTGGATTTCTTTTGTTGATGTTTTTGGAGTTGTTGCTGTTCTTGTGGCACAAGTTGTTGCTGTTGCTGTTGCTTTTGCTGTTGCTGTTGCTGTTGCTGTTGCTGTTGCTGTTGCTGTTGCTGTTGCTGTTGCTGTTGCTGTTGCTGTTGCTGTTGCTGTTGCTGTTGCTGTTGCTGTTGCTGTTGCTGTTGCTGTTGCTGTTGCTGTTGCTGTTGCTGTTGCTGTTGCTGTTGCTGTTGCTGTTGCTGTTGCTGTTGCTGTTGCTGTTGCTGTTGCTGTTGCTGTTGCTGTTGCTGTTGCTGTTGCTGTTGCTGTTGCTGTTGCTGTTGCTGTTGCTGTTGCTGTTGCTGTTGCTGTTGCTGTTGCTGTTGCTGTTGCTGTTGCTGTTGCTGTTGCTGTTGCTGTTGCTGTTGCTGTTGCTGTTGCTGTTGCTGTTGCTGTTGCTGTTGCTGTTGCTGTTGCTGTTGCTGTTGCTGTTGCTGTTGCTGTTGCTGTTGCTGTTGCTGTTGCTGTTGCTGTTGCTGTTGCTGTTGCTGTTGCTGTTGCTGTTGCTGTTGCTGTTGCTGTTGCTGTTGCTGTAGCTGTTTCTCTTGTTGTCGCTGTTGCTGTTGCTGTTTCTCCTGTTGTTGTTGTTGTTGTTGTTGTTGTTGTTGTTGTTGTTGTTGTTGTTGTTGTTGTTGTTGTTGTTGTTGTTGTTGTTGTTGTTGTTGTTGTTGTTGTTGTTGTTGTTGTTGTTGTTGTTGATGTTGTTGTTGATGTTGTTGTTGTTGTTGTTGTTGTTGTTGTTGTTGTTGTTGTTGTTGCTCCTGCATCGATTGTTGTTGTTGTTGCTGCTCCTGCAGTGATTGTTGTTGTTGTTGTTGCTGCTCCTGCAGTGATTGTTGTTGTTGCTGTAACTGTAGCTGTTGATGTTGCCATAAATGTTGTTGTGGCTGCTGCTGATACAGTTGATGCTGCTGTTCATGTTGTTGTTGTTGTTGTTGTTGTTGTTGTTGTTGTTGATGTTGTGAATGTTGAAGATGTTGTTTTTGGACAGTAGGTTTGGGTGACGGAGTTAAAAGTATTAATGGTTGTTGTACAAATTTATTTGGAGACAAAATATCAGGTTCAATTACTTTAAAAGAATTCGCCATAACTTCATTGTTTAAGACATCAAAATCAAAAACATCTTTGAGGTCGCCAAAAATCACCTGAGCACTATTGAAAAGCTTTTTTAACTTCACTATCTTCCAATAAATTTTATCTACCGAAATTTTTTCATGGGCTTTACAATAAAACTTGAGACCCGGAACAGAAATAAATTTATCCACATCTTTCCCCTTTATACCAATGCATTTTGCATGTACTTGTTGCAGACATATGGCACAATACACCGATAAGGCACTGGAGTCCATTTTACACACTAAGCAGTTCAGCTCAGACATTTTCACAAAAAAAAAGTAAATTATGGGTGGGCGTTTAACGTGAGCGACACAAAAAAAAAGTAATATTTGGTTTAAATTTTCACTCAAAAAGATGTAATGGCAACCCTTTACTTTGGGCTGTCAATAAACAAAAAACTACAAATTTTATTCAAATTACAATAACTTTGGATGTATGAATCCCACAGTTAACTATAACCACTTTTTTTGCAGCTTTAAATAAGTCTTACAATGTGCAGTGCAAATTGGCACTATAAAATGCTAAGATCTTTAAAAGAATAATTGTACCAGAAACAAATGAAAGTTACGGTACTAGTGAGATGTATTTAATTTTCACTTTGATTCAAGTTGTAATATTGAAATCACCACACTAGCACAAAAATCCAGTACACTTTTAAGGTTTTACGGTGCCTTAGCAGTTCATAAATATATTACGCGACTTTAAACGCGAACAGATGTGTATTATTATGAGAAAACCGATGGAAAATCGGGAGCAAAATCAGAGCACTTAATGATATACAAGGGTTGCCGCCTGACTGACTTATTACACTGATCCACAAAAATTTTTAACAAGAAAGGTACTTGCTAATTTTGAGTGAGGGTATATAGGTTACCCTCATTTTATTGCCATATTCATTTTGATTTCATCAGGCCTAGTTTTCGAGTTACAGCCAGTGCCTTCAAATCGTGCTCCAACCACTGGATTTGAATTAAGCACACCAAGAACCTTCAAAAATGTTCTATCTGACTCAAATATACTTTCAAGACTCTACCAAGGCTTCGAAACAGAGATTGACCATGCATTACAACTTTTAAAGCTAAATATCACAGTAATTTGATGTAATACACCCATTTTGAGAACAGATTTGGATTCAGCACACGAAAAACCATAGGAAAAGTATTGGTCTGTTTTTGGGTTGAATTTTTTTCATGTTAAAACATTTTTATTTTTTCCGATTTTGAAGGCTCAATATCTCAAAAATGACACGTAGCCAATCAATTCTGAGGCTGGATTTGGATGCAGCAAGGTAAAAACCTTAATAAAAACATGGTCTCCTTTCTGTTACCGAAAAACCGCAAATTTTGTTGACCAGTGTAATCATCAACAATATTTCTTATAATTTTATATCAGTGTAATTGTATGCTGTGCTGTGAGCAATGCGACGTAAAAACCTGTTTTTTTTTCGTAGTTTGTAAGATATTAAGATGTATAAAAACGGGATTGGCGGGATTTTAAAAAGCGGGATTTGAATAAATAAGGATTTCGATCGAGCGGAATTTTAGAAGTCAGCATTGTAAAAAAAAGCAGTATTTTAGTAGCCCGATGATGAAATGAAATTTTCCGAAACGCGTAGCTATTGTATAATTAATGTTGTGTCAATACTGTTAATAAATAACAAAAACTAACAAAAAGTGTTTTCATTATTTCAATAATTGGAAATTCATTTTTATTTCATATTAAACACACACAACATGGAGACAAAATCCTTACTATATTTAAGAGAGGATATCTTTGGTGGAATGATCGGAAGATACAGCCTGCACGACAACACCTCCGATAACGGATTCAGGCTGATCGATTTCACTGCGGGGCGAGATGTTCTGGTAGCTAGTAGGCGGTTCCAGCACATCAATATCCACAAAGGGATATGGAAATCTCCTGATCAATCAACCGTCAACCAGATTGACCACATTGCGATCGACGCACGACACTTCTCCAGTATAGAGGATGTCCGAACATTCCGAGGGGCCAACATTGACTCGGACCACTACCTTGTTGTAGCCAAGGTACGACTGCGGATATCCCGATCCAAGCCAACACAAGGAAATACTATGAAACAATTCGACGTTGGACGACTACAATCGCAAGAGATCGCCAAGCCTTTTTCCGATCGAGTCTCTTACAACTTGCGTAGTCAAAGAAGAGAGTAACAGTTTCCAGCAGTTTCCCGGTGACCACGCTCAATGCAACTTGAAGCGAAACGTTCGGGGTGAGTACAGTAGTGCACTCATTTTATATATTTTAATATTAACGCGGCTAATCTGAAACCTTAAAGATTTTAAAAAATCTCTTACAACCTCTCAAGGAGTCTTATGCCGCCAGCATCAAGTATAGAGAACCAGTGGCAGCACTGCCAATCAGCCATCAGAGATGCCGCCTCTGAAGTGCTGGGTTTCACACGGCCACCACAACGAAACCACTGGTTTGACGACGAATGCCAGCAATCACATGCAGCTAAACAGGAAGCATACAAAGCGACGCTGCGCAAAAAGACTAGAACTGCTTGTGAGCTCTACAAGCAGAAGAGGAGAGACGAACACCGGCTTCTCAGACGGAAAAAGAGAGAGCATGAGAAGCGTGCGATCGCGAAGATAGAAGGGTGCCACAGCAGGAAAGAGGTTCGGAAGTTTTACCAGAAGGTAAAAACAACAGCCTCGGGCTACAAGCCCCGAGCCGAAGCCTGCAAAGACGATCAAGGGAACATCGTGGTGGAACCGCAGTCAATGCTGAGGATATGGAAAGACCACTTCTCCAAGCTCTATAACGGCGATGATGGACCCAATTTCGCTGTTAGAGAGATAGAACCATTCGATTTAGGCGACGTAGACCAAGAACTCTGCCAACCCGACCTGAACGAAGTGAAGACAGCAGTATCCAATCTATAGTCCAACAAAGCTGCTGGAGCTGATGGCCTCACTGCCGAATTGTTTAAATCGGCCGGCGACGACCTGGTCAGGAGTATGCACCAGCTCATTTGCAAAATATGGTCGGAAGAAAGCATGCCCGCTGAATGGAACCTCAGCATTGTTTCCCCGGTCCTCAAGAAAGGAGACCCTCTCAACTGCGCCAATTACAGAGGTATCAGTCTTCTTAACATCGCATATAAGATCCTCTCTGCCGTATTGTGTGAGCGTCTGAAGCCATTCGTCAACAACCTGATAGGTCCTTATCAGTGCGACTTTCGACCAGGAAAGTCCACCATAGACCAAATCTTCACACTACGGCAGATCTTGGAAAAAACCCAGGAGCTTCAAATTGATACCCACCACCTTTTTATCGATTTTGAGGCCGCGTATGACAGCATCTATAGAGAGGAGTTATATAGAGCCATATCTAGTTTTGGCATCCCTACCAAACTTGTCCGATTGTGTAGGATGACGATGGAGAACGCACGCTGCTCCATCAGGGTTGGAAAAGATCTCACCGATACATTCGATGTCAAAAAAGGTTTTAGGCAAGGCGATGCACTGTCATGCGACTTCTTCAACATCGTTCTTGAAAGAATAGTGCAAAACTCCTACGTCAACATAAGAGGCACAATCTTTCAAAGATCCGTTCAATTGCTCGGATATGCCGACGATATTGACATAATTGGAAGAACGCAGCGTGATGTCAATGGCGCGTTTATGAGCATTGAGACGGAAGCGAAGAAGATGGGTTTGGTGGTAAATGAGGGCAAGACCAAGTATATGCTGTTATCAAGAAAGGACACCCAACACCGACGTCTTGGACAGAACGTCAAAATAGACAGCTATAACTTTGAGGTAGTTAAGGACTTTGTCTACCTAGGCGCCGCTATTAATTCAGACAACGACACCAGCGCTGAAATCAAACGAAGAATAACTCTTGCCAATCGCTGTTTCTTCGGACTAAGAAGGCAATTGAGTAGTAATGTCCTCTCTCGAGCAACTAAAGTGTTCCTGTATAAGACACTTATCATCCCGGTTCTTATATATGGCGCAGAGGTATGGACCTTGTCAAAAGCAAACGAGAACGCTTTAGGATGCTTCGAGAGAAAAATTCTTCGGGTGATTTTTGGTCCCGTCTGCATAGATGGAGATTGGAGAAGAAGATTCAACGACGAATTGTACGGGCTGTACAGCGACACTGACCTTGTCAAACGAGTCAAGGTCCAGCGACCTAGATGGCTGGGTCATGTAGAGCGAATGGACACCAACGCTCCGGCCCGGAAAGTCTTCGAATCCAATCCCGAGGGACGGCGCAGTAGAGGAAGACCGCGACTCAGGTGGCGCACGCAAGTAGGAGAAGACCTCAACCAACTTGGCGTGCAAAACTGGAGGCAGCTAGCTAGGGACCGAGCTGCCTGGAGAAGCATATTTGTTGAGGCCCTAGTCCGACCCGAACTGTAGCACCACCTTAAGTAAGTAAGTAATAAACGGAAGGATTGTACTTTCAATTAAAAAAAGAAATATGAGAAAGTATTCAATAATTTTTTTTTGTATAGCATTTTCAAAAAAAAAGTTATTTGTCGGACCCTTAATCAATTTTCCAACCTCAATATGAAACTCCTTTAAATACTTTGCATCCTCTTATTTGGAAGCCTAAGTTCCCTTAGGTTTATTTACCATAAAATGATGCAATGGTTTTCCTAGCTCTCTTCACTGCGGAAGCCAATCTGTAGACTGTACGACGTGGACGATGCTAATGGCCTACAAAAGAAACTCGATTTGCAATTGCCTCACGCATATTGAAAGCGACTTTGGTGCAGTAGTCCAGTGTTCAGTAGTTAGGCAGGACGTTTGAATTATTTCGAAATACCTATAACAATAACAGCAGTGTTTTGTCTAAAAGGAAGAGAAAACTGGATTTTTTTGGTAATTTTTTAAGTTCATATTATTTTACTACTTCAATATTTATTCTAGTTCATATTGAAATTAACGCGTATAATATGTTATCCTTTAAAAATATTATTGTTTATGGCATTCATAATAAATTCAATGAAGTCTTTTTATTTGTTTTTTTTTTTTTGTAATTATTACGACTTTTAAAAAAATGAGCGATCTAGATCGTACATGGAACTCAATTATTCGTTTCTTGTCCTTGTCTTCTATGTTTGTATAGATCGCACTTGACACACCGTCTAATAGGGTTTCAAACTGCAACAGGTCAATCGTGTGAACCAGTTTGAAGCTGCCGTCTACAATCCATCCCTTCCCTTCTTTCAGGGATACTATATACTATTGGAACTATATAGTTGAATATCTGGAACCCTTCTGTGATAACTAGGAATATTAATCTGTTTGATATTTACAATACAAAACAAAAATGCCCTGTTGTCTAGTTGGGAATAAAAAGGAATACTTATTACTGTAACCTCTTTGATGTATGGGTGGAACTCATACAAGCAAAACAGCGAGTATTTTTTTAAACGATATAATCTTTTCTTTCGTATTCCTCCACAATTTCTAGTTAGTTAATTATTGTCTTTAGCCACAACCTCCTTGCGGTACAAAGGCTTGTATTTGCCTTGTATCCTTTCAAATGATGTATAAATTATATCACCTTTCTTAAATTTTTTTGGCTGTGATTTTTTTTTTTTGTTAAACCAGGTGTTCCTTTTAAGTTGTACCTGGCTTTACCTCTTCCTCAACTCCTGATTTACTTGAATTTGGAAGATACCCAAATTCTGGAAATTGATCCGGGAACTTTTGTAAAAAAAGTGAACTAGTGAGCTGTTATACCAATCGACAGCTATGTTCAGGATTTCCTTGAATTTAAGGTCTTCGAACTCCGCTCACAGGTATCGATTTATTTCCAGAATAGTAGAGAGATAACGTCTTGACAATTGAACTCACTGCGATTTACCGGGGTATTGTATATTTGAATCTTCTTCTTTTCATTTCCGGCGTTACGAGTAGTGATCTTGAAGCGATCACAACTCTCCCACTTTTCTGCTTCACGATAGTGATCCGCCTGTGGGGTACGCCGCGTTGACCTCAGAAAGCGTCGGCAAGCCTCCCGGTTTTGGATTGTTCCATGTCTGAGGCCAACCAAATGCTGCTGTTTTTGCATTTGCTTGTACCAGGAGTGTTTTGGCCTGCCTTTTCTTTTTCGTCGCGAATTTGTTGAGACGTTGTACAATATTGCCTTTTGGACGGGGTCCTGCAGATCTCTCCTTTGAACATGACAATACCAACTGAGCCGGTCGTGCTGAATTTTGTCCAAGATGGTACTTATGACATGAAGGCTTCCACGGATCGTAGTACTTCTAATTCGATCAAGCTTTGTTACTCCTGCTGTCATTCGAAGCATCTTCATTTCGGCTGCCGTCAATTTGCTCTCATACTTTTTGTACATTGTCCAACATTGTGAACCGTATGTCAGAGCTGGACGGACAACTGCTGTGTAGAGTCTTCCCCTCAGCTTAGGGGGCATTTTTCGATCACAGAAGATAGCGGAGTTTTCTCGCCACTTCATCCACACTACGCTTACTCGATGATTGATGTCGTCATCACAAGTTGCTTCACTATTGATCATAGATCCCAGATATTTCACACTTGGGAAGCACTTTTCACACTTGGGAAGCTTGTCTGAATCAGAAAAAGGGCAGCACAGGTATTCAGTCTTTTTAGCGCTTATACGGTACCGAGCATCGATATATTTCCAGAGTAGTAGAGTGATAACGTTCGACTTGACCATTGACCTCACTGCAATTTACCGTCATATTGTACATTTGAATATCCAACGTTTTGATAAAACTGACCACTATTGGACTAAGGAACCACCTTTCATTATCGGTAACTAAAATCTTGGGAACAAAAAAATAATGTAAGACTTAAATTCTAAGATGAAGTGAAGTTTATGGAATTTGGAAAATTTGTCGATACCTACATGAAATGGAATTTTCACCTTGAATTTCCATTATATCGATATGCAGTATTTCGCATGAATACGGCGGAATAGGTGTTGGTTGAAAGTCAGGTGTTGTTGGGTGCTGCCGGTCGTGTTTGTGAGCCAGACATATGTAACAGGATTTTGTGTAGGGTAAAGTCGGGTGATATGGCACCACGGGAGATATGGCACCCTTTCAATATCTCCCACTTAATGACTTCTTTTCAAAACAAAGAGAACAACACATCATTCAGTATTACGCGAGCTCTTGAAATATCTAGTTCGAAATGCAGCAGCCCGTAAGGCACTATATTTACAGCCGGAGAAAAAAAAAGTGAGTGTGTATCTAGCAAAAAGTTTTTTTGTGTATTAGTGAAGTTCGTGGTAATACGAAAGTACTTGATGCCAGGTGTTCATTTAAAAAGAAAAAAAAAAAGGTATAATTGTGTTCGTTTGTGTTTGCTTACTACTATAACTCTGCGTGCTTGAGTGTTCATGTTATTTCGAATATAAAAAGGAATATCAAAAAGGTGATATGGCACCTCAGAAGCTTGGGAGATATGGCCCCGGTGCCATTTCCCCCGCTCCTACACTTTATTTTTATTTTTATCGTCGTTTTAATATTATTTTGAAGCTTTGACAAATTTCTTCCAGAAATGCCGACAATTTACAAAAAAAAATTATCTGCAAATCGTGCAAAATGGACGCAAGAGTGAAGTGCCATTTCACCCGCAAGCAGGTGCCATATCACCCTCCATTTTTTTAAGAGTCATTTTTTAAATCTTTTTTATTTTTGCGACAAAAAAAATTTAACTAACTGTGAATTACAAATGAATTCCTATTTTTGGTTTATGAATATATTTTATAATAAAACTATTTTGGTTTGAAGTAAAAATCTTTTTTAATTTCGAAGTTATAAGAAAAATGAAAAATGGGTGCCATATCCCCCGGCTTTACCCTAACACGTAATTAGATTGTTCACCTTCGGGAAGTAGAATTTTTCCAGAAATTGTTCCTTGTTTTCTTTCGCGTTACAATGAGCTCTTGGTTATAAGCTCCCATATGCAATCTTCATTCGTTATGTCTTCTATACAAGTTTCTGCGTGAGCCGGATTTTGTAGCTCACAAAGGTTTCCAAATAAACCTTTTGCAACAACTCCATACATGGTTCTGGTACCTTAATCCCGTTTATAACTTTAGGATTAAGCCTTGTCCTTAGAATTTCAGTCAGGGTTTCTTTACCCAAGCATTCGATTAGCATATAGTGTCTGGAGTAGCCAGGATGTAATTCATCGTATCTAATTGGTTCCGAAACACGTTGAGAGGGCCCTCCAAGTGTGGAATCAGATCACTTGAGTCCTGTTCTGCACTATGAACTGTTTCCTGTGCAGAATCAGTTTCACTTTCGTTTTCACCAGCGGTTTTCGTAGAGGAACTAGTCTAAGAAGCGATTTCGGTTGACGAGTTATTATGCAAAGCATTTACTTTGTTTACGACTTCAGCTTTTGCTTTTGCGACCGAACAACGACCGACGGGCGCTGCATCGGACGATCAAAATATCAAAGAACAATAATCCTATTGTGTGTCTTTATCAACACAGGAAAGCGAGCGCGCGATGAGCACGGTCATAAATGTTTGTTTCATGATCGTGCAAGCTTTATCATTAAAGTTTTTCATATTCAAAGTGTATACTCATGCGACCGCTGCTACGAAAAGTAGTCCGGTGGCTTCAAATCAACCAATTTGATTTTCGTCGCGTTGCTCTTAGCAAGGGAAAATGGAATTCGAAGACAATTTAACTAGTGAAACTTATGTGAATCTCATTTTTTGTATGTAATGTGTATTGGTAAAAACATTTTGTTGGCTTCGCAGCTCTGGGTACAAGTAGTGGAACTTGCCAAATCTCAACCGGCTTTTATACATACATATATTTTATTTGAGGTTTTTTTTATAATTGAGAAGATAGTCGCGAGACGCCTATTATGCAGCCTGGTCGCGCGATCTTATGAGCATCTTGCGATTGGTATTAGGACACTCATTAGGGTAGCACTAACAACAAGCAACGCGACCGATCGAAGTTCATCGTTCAGTCGCGCGATGCAACTCCAATAAGAACATAGCCTTACCCTACTCTGTGTCCTTAATCCTTATTAACACAGGAAAGCGGTCGTGCGATGGAGTAGCACGGTCGCTTTTTTTTGTTTGTTACATGGTCGTTTAAGCTTTATGATTAAAATCTTTTCATAATCAAACTGTAGGGGAGTGCGACCAACGCTACGAAAAGTAGTGTGGTTGGTTCAAATCAACCAGTTTGATTTTCGTCGCTTTGCTGTTAGCAAATAGCAAGCGAAAATGGAATTCGAATTCCATGTAGGAAGTTGCACTCAACGAGAAGGTCGCGGGATCTTATGAGAATCTTGCGACTGGTATTAGGACACGCATTGTGGTAGCACTACCAACAAGCAACGCGACCTACCGAAGCTTAAGGCTATGTCCTAATTGGAGTTGCATCGCGCGATTGAACGATGAACTTCGGTCGGTCGCGTTGCTTGTTGGTACTGCTACCACAATGAGTGTCCTAATACCAGTCGCAAGATGCTCATAAGATCGCGCGACCAGGCTGCATCATTGGCATCGCGACACTATCTTCTCAATTATAAAAAGAAAAGAAAAACCTCAAATAAAATATATAAAAGCCGGTTGTGATTTGGCAAGTTCCACCACTTGTACCCAGAGCTGCGAAGCCACCAAGATATTTTTTACCCATACACATACCTACATAAATAAAATTCACATAAATTTTACAAAAATTTCACTTGTTAAATTGTTTTCGAATTCCATTTTCACTTGCTATTTGCTAAGAGCAACGCGACGAAAATCAAATTGGTTGATTTGAAGCAACCAGACTACTTTTCGTAGTGTCGGTCGCACGAGTATACACTTTGAATATGAAAAGCTTTAATGATAAAACTTGAACGATCATGAAACAAACATTTGCGACCGTGCTACCCATCGCGCGATCGCTTTCCTGTGTTAATAAGGACACACAATAGGGTTATTGTTGTTTGATATTTTGATCGTCCGATGCAGCGCCCGTCGCTCGTTGTTCAGTCGCGCGATGGCTGCCAATTAGGACATTGGGTAACGTTCGGTCGGGCGATGCAACTTCAATTAGGACATAGCCTACGACCTCTGCCGAAGTCAATAATATAATCAAGTTCCTGAAAGCCTCAAACGCTTCTTCGTCGAGGGAAATAGCCACCTTTGCATAGTCATATAGTAGTAGTAGTAGTAGTAGTAGTAGTAGTAGTAGTAGTAATAGTAGTAGTAGTAGTAGAAGTAGTAGTAGTAGTAGTAGTAGTAGTAGTAGTAGTAGTAGTAGTAGTAGTAGTAGTAGTAGTAGTAGTAGTAGTAGTAGTAGTAGTAGTAGTAGTAGTAGTAGTAGTAGTAGTAGTAGTAGTAGTAGTAGTAGTAGTAGTAGTAGTAGTAGTAGTAGTAGTAGTAGTAGTAGTAGTAGTAGTAGTAGTAGTAGTAGTAGTAGTAGTAGTAGTAGTAGTAGTAGTAGTAGTAGTAGTAGTAGTAGTAGTAGTAGTAGTAGTAGTAGTAGTAGTAGTAGTAGTAGTAGTAGTAGTAGTAGTAGTAGTAGTAGTAGTAGTAGTAGTAGTAGTAGTAGTAGTAGTAGTAGTAGTAGTAGTAGTAGTAGTAGTAGTAGTAGTAGTAGTAGTAGTAGTAGTAGTAGTAGTAGTAGTAGTAGTAGTAGTAGTAGTAGTAGTAGTAGTAGTAGTAGTAGTAGTAGTAGTAGTAGTAGTAGTAGTAGTAGTAGTAGTAGTAGTAGTAGTAGTAGTAGTAGTAGTAGAAGAGTAGTAGTAGTAGTAGTAGTAGTAGTAGTAGTAGAAGTAGTAGTAGTAGTAGTAGTTGTAGTAGTAGTAGTATGTTCCCGCGAAGCCTTTTGGCTTGTCTGCAGGAGATTGTGTTTCAAAGAAAAATTAAATTTAAAGCAAGTTTTACGTGATTTTACATAGTTATAATAGGTTATTCAAAAAAGAATTATGATTTTACTCATGTGAGTATAAAAAGAAATTTTTAATTTGTTGTTTTCTAGTTTTGAAATTTTCAATATTCACTAAATCTCAAGGTAATTTGTTGATGGTTGCAGGAACGCTGTAAAGGAGTTGACGTCTTCCGTATAGATTGTAGTTGGTGGGCAATTTAAGCATTCCTTGAGCGCGTCTTCTGGTGTTGATCATATGTTCAATTGGTCGAATGAATCGGCTGTCATCGTAGTACTCCAGTATAATGGTCATCTTGAAAATTTGCTCGACGTTGAGAGTTTTAAATGTGCAATCATTGTTTCGCGTATTTCCATTATTGATAAATTTTGAAGCTGAGTTTTGAAGTTTTTGTATTTTTTGAATATGCGTTGTTGCAGGGTTGGGTTCGAAATCCCAGTTTTTATATTCCCGCTTATTAAAATACCGGTTTTAAAATGCCGCTTTCTGAAATCCCGTTTTTAAAAATCCCGCTGTTTTAAAATACCGCCTTTTAAAATCTTGCTT
>OU612061.1:6822351-6851919 GCA_914767635.1 Melanostoma mellinum | reverse complement strand
ACGTATGGTACATCTCCAGCTCCTTATTTATCGATGAAAGTTCTCCGACAATTAGCTTTTGATTACAAACACCAATTCCCTTTATCGTAACACGCAAGGAGCAGTTTGGATTCCAAACTAAACCGAGAACCAAACTTTGGAATCCGTATCGCGACACTTTTACCCACAAAACCAGTTTACCTGAACATTTTTTGTCTACAAAACGAAAACTACTTTCTGAGGTAGCAAATATTTTCGATTCCTTGGTGTTTATTGCTCCTTCCACTATTTTGCTGAAAATACTGTTGCAGGAGCTGTGGACCGCAAGGACGAAGATAGATTGGGATGATCCTTTGCCCTAAAAAATCGCTGAAAAATAGAAGCTGCATCAGGAGAATTTGGCATATTTGGAAAACCTTAGGATTTCTCGAAGGTTTACCCAAAATTCTTTAACCTTTGAGTTAATAGGATTCTCGGATGCTTCGGAAAAGGCTTATTCTGCAGTGGTAGCAGGAATCTTATTCGGAAATTGGTTCATGATTGCGTTTTTTTCGTCATCGAAAAACTACATCCGCACAGTTTATGGGAAACTTGACACCGTCTCGAGTAAACTCATCATTTGCTTTCGCCGATACTGGACGAAACTATTATGATCCCATTACTCTTTGTTCGTCGAGAGGAAGAAAATCAACCCGGTCAAAAAAGTATATTTCGTTGTTTGTGTGCGTGACAACCAAGGTGCTCCACCTGGAATTGGTTTCGGATCTGACCACGGATGCATTTTTGGCTTCCCTGAAAAGATTCATCGCCTGGCATGGTAAATGCAGCGTTGTGTACGCCGATAAAGGAACGAACTTTCAATTTCAAGGAGCAGCTCGTATTCTATCGGAAATGTATAAATTGGTACAATCTTAAAGTAACAACAAAAGGTTACAGAAATGCTGGCTGCAGAAAACATTAATTGGCATTTAATCCCTCCGCATAGTCCTCACTTTGGTGGACTTTGAGAAGCGGAGGTTAAATTGGTTAACCAACATCTTCGGCGCGTCGTTGGTGATAATGTTCTTAACTTTGAAGAAATGTGTACCCTGCTAGCCCAGATCGAAGCCCTTTTAAATTGTAGGCCCCTTTGTGCTTCTTCCGATTCACATCTTGATTCACTAATGCCTTCTCATTTCCTTATATGTAGGTAGATCTTACACGGCGATTCCCAAGCCAAGCTATTTCGAAACATCTACTGTTTCGAACAGAACCTTAAGAGCCAGCAGCTCAACACCCTGTAACCACACAGCGGCTCAGTTAAATATATGTTCAACAACTTCTCAAGTTCGACCATGTAAAACATTAATACGTCATTTCTCATTTTTATTGTTGTAAAGTTGTTCAATAAAAGATATTATATTATAAAACCTCAAGGAGGAAACAACCGAATTTTTTGTTCTCATTCAAAATCGATTTGGACGAAACATTTTGGTCCATTTGAGCCATATGTATATATATTCTTATAAGATAAGATGATAAGACTGTGATGTAAAATTAATATAATCTATGATATAAAACAAAATCGAGCTGTGATATACTACGTGTTGAGTGCTGTCTTTATCTGGATTGCCATCAACGTTCTGCAAATTGCTGTTTGTCCAGCGGAGCACCTGTGTGTCATACGAAGTTCCTGATCGTGGAATATTGTCCAGTGGAGTTTCTGCATTAAAACAAATGATTGCAAAGCAATTAAAACCATTGATGTGAGTAAAATAATTAATTTTATTAAAAATAAGGAGTGTATAAAACAAACAATCGTATTTTTCGTCATTTTTGTGAGTTGGAGAAATTACTGCTGGAGTTGTATCCATTGTCCAGTTGTTCAGTGCCGTTGTTGAGTGTCCGGAGTGCCGTTGTTGAGCGCCATTATCAAAAGCAGTTGTCCGGAGCAGTTATCCATTGCTGTTTTCCAGAACCGTTGTCAATAGCTGTAATTCTTTTTTTTTGGATTCACTTGTTGCAGTCACATACATATGTATATACGTTCTTGAGTGTCTGCGGAGTCCCAGGTAACTGAAAAAGAAATTCTGATAAATCAAGGATATCAAAGTGAGTGAATAATCTTCTTTTATATTGATTATATTGATTTATCGTATAATATTGAGTGTGTGACAATGATTCAGCGGAATTCAAGATTTTTATTAAGACATGTTTGCAAATTGTGAAAAATAGCGAAAGGTTCAGCAATTTGAAATCTGAACAGAAAACTAAAAACTATTTGATAGGGCGTTTGAATATTTTAGAAGAAAATTTCAGAAAGGTATGTGAGTTGTACGATGCATTTCAAGGCGCCGAAAGAGATGAAACAGTCTTAGATGAGCGTGAGGAAAAGTACGATGATACCATGGAAACTTGCCTTTCGTACAAAGCTTGTATTCTAGATGAGTTTGATAGGTTAGAAAGTTTGCAATTCGGTGAAAATTTCAGAGATGAAGGTAAAGATGGTGCTAAGTCCCATGATAGGCGGGAGTGAACACCGACCGTGACGAAATCATCAAACTCCCGTGAAATAAGAGTTCCTACGATAACTCCCTCAACGTTCTATGGGTATTACAACAATTGGCGTCCGTTTCATGATCTCTTCGTATCGCTGATTCATAACAATTCATCCCTGTCGAAAATAGAAAAGTTAACATGTTTGAAATCTTGCTTAAAGGGTTGTGCAGCTTTGTTGTTAGATTACCTTGAAGTCAACAATGACAATTATGACCAGGCATGGTCAATTTTGGTAACGCGCTACGACTATAAGCGGATTTTGGTCACTACTCAGCTTAGAACATTTTTCGATCAGCTGACAGTCAGTGTTGAAACAGCAGATTCCATCAAGGACCTGTTAGACAAGTCAACAGAAGTGCTTCATGCTTTGAAGAACTTGGGCGTTCCTGTAGACAGTTGGGATGTTGTAGTTATTTTCACTCTCCTGCAAAAATTACCAACAAAAACTCAACAGTTGTGGGAAGAAAGGCTTGGTTTGAGTACAGAGTTACCTACCTTTAGAGAATTCTCAACTTTTTTGACAATTAGGATTCGCTCTTTAGAGGTTGTTTGTCAACAAAACTCCAAACTTAAAGCTAACTCGGTTTCGAGTAAGGAACAGTCGAAGCTGAAACCAAAGGTGCTGCACATGAAATCGGTGAAGAAGGAGAAGTATAGCTGCGCAGTATGCCACAAGGGTCAGCATTCACTTCGTTCGTGCCACTCATTTTTGAAGCTGGATGTTCCTGCAAGGTTGAAACATGTGAAACAAATCGGCTTTTGCGAAAATTGTTTGGCTTACAATTACAAAACGTTTCCCAGTGAAAAACGGTGTTTTCACTGCAACCAAAAACATCACACACATCTGCATAGTTCTCTGCTTGCTCAAAATTCTAATTCCTGCCAAGATTCTCAAAATTCACAATCCAATCAAGCGAGTTGTTCCAGTTCAAATTCAACTACATCGAATGCGCTAAATACAAATACAAATTTACAATCTGGTAATTTAAATAATAAGCAAAATACAAACCAAAATTATCACGTCTCAAATCCTTTGAGTACTATGGTGTTACTTGCTACAGCAGTCATCCAAATACAATCAGCCAACGGAGAATTCATCAGTTTGAAAGCGCTGCTAGATCCTGGCTCAGAATCAACATTCATCACTGAACGAGCGGTACAACAACTTGGGTTGAAAAAATGTCGTACCTTCATGGAATTCTCTGGTTTGGGAAACAACAAAAGTGGTTCTTGTCAAAGCTTTGTTGATATGAAAATCAAATCTCTACATACCTCTTTTGAAACCGATGCTAGGGCGTTTGTTCTCAAAACTATAACTGGTTTACTTCCCAATAGGGAAATTCTGCCTGATCAATGGGTTCACATTCAGGGTTTGTGTTTGGCTGATTCTTCTTTCTATGAGCTTCTAGTGTTGACTTGCTCCTAGGTAGTGGTGTCTTTTCCGAGGTTGTTTTGCCAGAAATAGTAAGGGGAAATGAGCCTGTAGCATTAATTGCACAGAATACTCAACTCGGGTGGATTGTTTTTGGCAATGCGCCAATTCAAACTTGCCGTGTCCACCTGCAGCTTGTTAACATCGATACCCAGTTTCGAAAATTTTGGGAAATCGAAGAATCGCCTTTTGAAGATCCAGAAACTGCAGAAAACATCGTCTGTGAAGAACACTTCAAAACACACACCAGACGTTTGCCAGATGGAAAATTTGAAGTCTCACTACCATTCAAAGATGGTGTTCGACCAGCACTAGGAGCAAGTCAGCAAGGAGCACTACAAAGGTTTCTCCAGCTCGAAAGAAGATTCGACAACAATCCTCAACTGCAGAAGGAGTACTCAGCGTGCATCTCGGAGTATCTTCAGCTGGATCAGATGGAAAAAGTAGATGTCAGCCAAGGTGAAATTCTCCAATCACTATTCCACAATGTTGTACCACATCATGCCGTGTTCAAGGAGTTCAGCACAACCACGAAGCTTCGAGTAGTTTTCGATGCTGCCTTTAAAACTACAAATGTAGTTGAATGAAAATTTTTTGGTTGGACCTAAAACGCAATCAAATATAATGGATATCATACTAAAATGGAGAAAATTCAAGATTACCTTGACGACTGACATCGAAAAAATGTACCGGCAAATCCAGATGAGACAACCAGACACCTTTTATCAGCTGATTTACTGGCGAGACAACAAGATGAATCCTCTGCAGCTGTATCGAACACTTTTGGAACAGCGTCCGCTCCTTATCTGGCCACTCGCATGTTGAACGAGCTTGCTAATGACGAGAAGAACAAATATCCGTTAGCAGCCCAGATGATACGTCACGATATGTACATTGATGATTTGGTAAGCGGAGCGGACTCAGTACCAGAAGCTCGGCAAAAGGTAGCTGAAATCAACCATCTTCTATCGTCAGCTGGCTTTCACTTACGCAAATGGGCGAGCAATTCTGAAGATGCTTTGATCAATATTGCACCCCAAGAACGTGAAGTTGATTTTCTATTGACTTTCGATTCTTCGGAGCACATCAAAACATTGGGCATAAAATGGCTTCCTTTCAGTGACTCATTGTCAAACTTTTCGATTCACTTGGCTGCACTTCTTCGTGCGTGATTTAAGCAAAAATTATCATGCAAAAGTTGTGGTTGAAAGGTTAAGCATGGGATGTTCCTGTTCCACTCGATCTGCAACAAGAATGGGTTTCTCTGCGAGCGGATTTGCCAAGTCTCGAAAAAATTCGAATACCAAGATGGATTTGTACTGAAAAAGAGAATGTGGAGTTAGAATTGCACGGTTTTAATGACGCTTCTATGAAAGCATACGGGGCAGTAGTTTACCTCAGGGTTCTGAACAGAAGCAACAAAATTCACACTCACCTCGTTATGTCCAAAACTAGAATCGCTCCTCTTAATACAGTTTCACTCCCTCGACTTGAGTTATGTGACGGCTGTCATGTTAGCTCGTCTTCTGTGCTATGTAAGAGATGTTTTGCAGCTAGGCCAAATAAAAACTTACTTTGTGTTGGATAGCTGCACCGCCAGCAAAATGGAAGACTTACATCAGCAATCGAGTAGCTGAAATTCAGAGGTTAACTAACGTCAAAATTTGGAATCACGTCCCCACTGAACTGAATCCTGCAGACTAAGCTTCGAGAGGAGTTTCGCCATCGGAATTGAAAGTCAACACTCTTTGGTGGCGAGGACCAAAGTATCTTCAATCAATTTGGAAGTTCTCGTTTCCAAGTCCAAAAACAACGTATGAAACTGCAGAAGAAATGCGATCAGTGAAAATCCAGTTACATTGCGCCATAGAATCTGAAAATCTAGTTGCAAAATTATTTCGAAAAATCTCAGATGTGAAAAAACTGGCACGAATCATCGCTTATTGCCAGGGGATTGTACGCATTTGCCTGAAAAAACTCCCGATGTACCAGTTTATTGAACCACTTACCACTTCCGAGATACAAAACGCAACATTTAACTGCATCACAGCCGCTCAAAAAGAGATGTTTCCTGAAGTAATCCAAAACACAATCAAGCATCCATCATCATCAAAACACTTTGGGTCACTGCATCCGTTCATCGACCGAAGCGGTATTCTACGGGTTGGAGGACGTCTTCAAAATTCAAGCTTACAGCTCGAGCAACAACATCCAGTCATCCTCAAACCAGAACACGTCTTTTTTTAGAAATAACTCATCCGAGAAGCTCACGAAAAAACGCTCCATGGTGGATTGCAGCAAATGGTCACCAATCTTTGCACCAAATATTGGATTTTGAATCTCAGAAGAAGCGTCAAGAAATACATTCATAAATGCGTAATTTGCTTTCGATTTAAAGCTTAACCCATGCAACAGTTGACGGGAAATCTACCAACTGCTAGAGTCAGAGTCTCCTGGCCATTAACACACACCGGTGTAGACTATGCAGGTCCGATAGAGGTAAAGGCCTGGAAAGGACGCAGAGGCAAAAACTATAAAGGGTATTTCGCCATATTTGTTTGTCTAGCCACCAAGGCAATCCACCTGGAAGCTGTTAGTGACATGACGACTCAAGCATTTTTGGCAGCTTCTCTAAGATTTACTGCACGCCGAGGTGTCTGCACTGAAATGTACAGTGACTGCGGTAAGAACTTCGTTGGTGCCAATACCGAGCACCAGAAAATGATTAAGGCTGCGAAGATTGACTGAAAGCACATCGCAACAACGTCAACTAACGTCGGAACCAAATGGAATTTCATTCCTCCCGCTTCTCCCCATTTCGGTGGATTATGGGAAGCAGAAGTGAAATCCGTAAAGTTTTATTTGAAAAGGGTCGTCAGAAATGAAACCCTTACATTCGAGGAACTCAGCACGCTTCTAACAAGATAGAAGCATGTCTAAACTCGAGACCTCTTTGTCCAGTTTCCGACAACTTCGACGACTTCGCCATTCTCACGACAGCACATTTCCTGTTTGGAACATCGGCCCTACTGGTTCTAGAAGCAGATCTGACAGAAAAGGTTTCCAACCTTGATAGATGGAGAAAAATCCAAATGGCTGTTCATTTGTTCTGGAAGCAGTGGAGCAGCGAATATCTAGCCCGCCTTCAGCAACGACCGAAATGGTTGAAAACCGAATTACAGCTTCAAATCAGTTACCTGGTTTTGCTGAAGGATGATCGTTTGCCACCTTCTCAATGGGCTCTTGCACGCATCACTTCCTTAGTTCCAGGAAAAGATGGGCTGACTCGTGTCGTAAACGCAGTCTGGAGAGTTCAAAAGACCAATTACAAAAATTTGCCTGCTACCGTCCAATAAAACTGCAGATGAAAATGCAACTATCTAACCAAGGACGAAAATCTAACATGCAAACAACAAACACTCATGTTAAACAATCATACTATTCAATCACAACAAGAAGTAATCAGCATCATACCATCACATTCATTCAACTTTGATATTGCCAGCAGAAAATCAAAATATTCAACATCAGTCACTCACAAATCAATGATTATTTGTTATTCTTATTACAGTCAGCGCATCAATTAAAATCAATCTTAATTCACCGATAAATAGGTAATGTTTTTCACTTAAAACAACTTTAATTTCATTTAAAATAACTTTAATTCACTAAAAAGCAATTTTAATTTACCGTCAAATCACTTTAATTCACCACAAAATAATTTTAAATTCACTTAAGTTTCGTACCAGAAGAACAACAAAAATATTTTAAAACAATATTCGAATTCAGAATAAAAATTAAATTTTTCAACCGAAAAATCCAAACGACATCTAAAACTAATTAAAAACCACATCTAATTAATCAAATTTCAAGCATCTACAGTCCACTAAAAATCGAACTAAAAACAATTTAATCAAAAATAATTAATTTTACTCATAATTATACAAACGAACACGTATAGGTTTATGGGAGATGAATGGAAGACAAAAAACACACAACTAAACGAACTTAAGGAGGACGCTGGTCTAGAATTTTGAAGAAACCGAATTTTTTTTTGTCTGAAAGATACTTTAGGGTCTTAAAAATAACATACCAAAGGATGGATGCCGGCAAAAATGTCTGAATGCCCAAACTTTCCATTCTGTGTCAACGCCCCTCTGGCATATTTAAAACTTTAAAAGCGTTTTTCTCGAAATCACTTTTTTTTGACTGGCCGAAAACATAACTCGAGCAAATCTTCACCGATGTATACGAAATTTTGACAGTACATTCAAAATACCTTTCTCCAGAGCCGTACGTAGGTTTTTTTTTACATTGCATGGTTTTTTTTTAATCTACAATTTTGTCGTTTTTTCTAGTGAAAATTTTAACTTTTTGCTCAAACGTGCACCATTTCGCCAAAAAACAAAATATCGAAAAAATCCTACGTACGTCTCTTGCTGTTATTATATAGAAACTAAAAATCAAAATTAAGGAGGTTGCATTTTCGGCCATGGACCCATCTAAAAAATGAGGTGCCTCCGCAGAAATGCTGGACAGCCGCCATTTTGAATTTGATTGACACGAAAAAATTTGTATCTGTATATTAGAACTTTAACTATAATACCTCTTTCACAGATTTTCGATAGATCTCTTTGTTGAGTCATAAGAAATTCATACATTATGCCCATTTTTTAACGCTCTAGACCAGCGTCCCCCCTCAAACAATTTATAACCGACGCCGACATCTAGAACTTGTAGCAATTGTGGAACGTAAGCAACCTACAAGAACATAGTAGATTCTTGTCATTCACAATTAGATCTGCTTGATTAGAATTTTTTGTGTCTTCGTACTCTATTACAATTTTATTTTTATAAATGTGCTAAATATTTGTTTATATCGTTTCATGAGCATTCTGAAGGAATAATTGACAAACTTGCGAGCGTTGTTCACAGCCGGGGACGAATGTTGCGAACAGAACCTTAAGCGCACAGCAGCTCAACACCCTGTAACCACATAGCGGCTCAATTAAATATATGTTCAAAAACTTCTCAAGTTCGACCATGTCAAAACATTAAAACGTCATTTTTCATTTTTATTGTTGTAAAGTTGTTCAATAAAAGATATTATATAATAAAACCTCAACGAGGAAACAACCGAATTTTTTGTTCTCATTGAAAATCAATTTGGACGAAACACCTACCAATCGTTCGGGAAGATGGGAGCTACTACAAAACATTATGCAAGTTTTCTGATGAAGGTGGCAAACAGATTACCTCACATCGTTGCAGCAACGCCCAAAATGGAGAGAAGCTAAAAGAGATTTGGCAGTTGGTGACATGGTCATTCTTAATGAACCCAATCTGCCCCCGTCTCAATGCTTCCTTGAAAGAGTTGTTGAAGTTCATCCAGATGAAGATGGAAATATGCGAGGGGTTAAATTGCGCACCAAACGTAGCACTTTTATGCGCCCCATTATATCAAATTGGCCCTATTGCCATGTCTTGAAATTCCTTCAGCGGGGCCGGCATGCTGAGAAACGGCGCTAAATTTATTATTACATATATATTTTGATTTAAATTCGTAAAATTTTATTTTGAAACTCATTCGCCAAACATCTTTGTACTTACCGTATGATTTGTTGGTTGCTAACCGCTTATCTAAATTCTAAGCATAATCAAATCCTGTTGTTGCCGACACAGTTGCTGAAGCCATTGGTTGCCGGTGGTTAGCAGCACTGCTAAGATAGTCAGAGAATGTTTTCTGACTCACTTAACAGTACAGTTAAGCTATTCGGCTTTAACTGCTAACTCGATCACTTGCTTTCTAAGAGCTCTTAAGATTTGTTTAAGAGGTATGATCGTTTTCGTTATTTTTAAAAGCTCTCCAAAAACAAACGCCCCATGCCTGTCTAAGCTATTCAACATATATTGCTCACTTATTTCTTACAATTAATTTAAAAAAATTTTTTTTTCCAAACACTCCATGCTCATTGGTAACCTATTTCTCAAAACGCTCACTGCCCTGTTACTAAGCTAGTCCTTTTACCGCCTTCCTTCAATTCATATCAATATCCTTAGAGAAAACGCTCCGAACTCTGAAAATTATCCAATACTACTCTAAATAAGCTTAAAAGTATTGTCCGGCTACTAAGTTATTTTGGGATTTCGTCGTTCGGGATTTTTGAGTTCGGATTTTTGTCGCATCACTTTCCCCCTACAAATACAAATAAATAAATGCTTATTACTCCTTGATGTGCGCTTCAATTATAAAAAATTGGCATGAGTGCGCCGCACAAACTTGTGTAAATAAAAAAAATCCTGAGGCGAATTTTGAAGAAAGTCCGGTGATCAGGTATATGTATAGTCGACATACAGGCCTTCTGAGAGACAAACACAATTGAACGAACTTCCTTTCTCGTATCCACTATCTTCGTTATGTCATGTTTTATTATAACATTTTTTTCTGCGCGGTTGCAAAACTTGCTTTATAGTACCCATAATCGCAAGTAGGTATAAAGTACATATAAAAGGTGCAAATTTTCTATTGTAAAATAAATAAATAAATAGGGTGGCGCAACAGAGCGAGGAGCCCCTGGGCCTAGCGCATTTCTCACAACCATGTCTGGTGAGGGAATGGAGGGGAACTACAATTTTCTGCCGGTTCCGAACGGCTAATTGAGAAATGGCTTTTCATGGCAATGAATTTACTAACGGAGGACTTGCCAATTCCTCGCGACCAGTGAAAAAACATTTTTGCCTCTGCTGGGATTCGTATCTCGAACCTCCGGGTTAGCAGGTGGACACGCTAACCATCACGCCACAGGTACCAATTTTCTATTATGCCAACTGATAAATTCAAATTTGTTTTTGTTTACCCGTTGATCACAAATCATATAATGTTTCAATTCTCATTTCAACTCCCAAGTCACATTAAAAAAACACTCTTCTTTCTTCAAGTTTAAATTTAAATTTACTTAACCCTTGAAAAATAAAAATAAAATATTTATTAAAAACTGCTTTAAAAGTATATCACAGATATTACTATATTTTTGATGTGAACCTTACTTGACAAACAAACTAAATTCTGTTATGGAAAAATAAAAGAGTGTATGAAAGCATTAGAAGGTAGGTTACAGTCTCTAAGTGCGTTGTGTGTTTAGTTTTAAGTTCCAGTGACCAACAAAAATCAACTCGTGCAGTTCGTAAAATTTTATTTAATATTGTCAGTAGGTTTTGACATCAATTCGATCTAAACCAGCCAGTGGTGGGGATTTGATTTCTTCTTGGACGGTGCTGCAGATGTCATTAGTTTACTGCGACTCATTTTTGATTTATGCGCATAATCACCCGCAGATGTTGAATCTATTCGCCGAGTATTATTGGGCTCCTTTTCAGTAGTCGAAGATAAGTCTTCCTTAATGACCCGGCGAACAATGTACCTGGTACCATCGGGGCGGCGCTTTGCTTTCCAAACTATTTCGGGCAAATCCTTAAAAAAAAATTATTAATCAACGAGATATGCGCAAACCAAAAACAAACCTCTTCTTTGTTTTTGCCAACAGATTTGTTGTGGACGCTTCTTTTGACGATAGATTCTGCAACCAACGTTGAATTACTATCGCTTTCAACGTCAAAACTGGGAAATTTAATATTACTGATAGTGGTTGAGAAGGGTGCGGACGGCATTTGTGTTCGGTATTTTATGGCTGTTGATGTCTGCAGGTTCTTGTTCGGCTTATCGCGATAAGCTGAGCTTTTGTTCATAGTCATCTGCAAACAATCTCCCTCCGCTGGAATTGACATTGCACAATAAAAAAAAAAACATTTTTTTTTTTAAAGCGTGAGTAGCTTCGCGAAACGAGTAGGTGCTTTATGAAAGCTTATACTTTAAAAACAGTTGTTTGAGTCGTTGTCTAGTTTAATATTTTTTATTTCTTATGTTCTATTAAAACTTTTCGTTTCTTCAAGATGGTAAGTTGACGTTTTTGAAACTATTATATCGTAAATTTTTTCACATAACAAACGCTCTTGCCTTCGGCGTGCCCCACGGGCGGACCTTTCGTTAGGTGCAAATAAGAGGAGCGTAGTGATTACTTCGAAATCGCTATTATCTTAACGCAGAAAAGAAAGACGAATAAAAGAATCTTGATAGGCACCAGTGCAATACGTGCAAATTTTCAAAATATTGTTGGGGTTCTTGCAGAGGAGTAATAGAAAAGGATTTTTATTTATTATCCTACTCTATATCTTGAGTTATTAAAGGAACCGCCGATAACTAAAAAGGAAAAACCTTTCTTTTGTTTCTTTACAAAAATCCATTAGCTTCCACCGGATCTATGGTACTCATTCTCTTCTCGACTTACAAAAAAAAATAAAGATCCGTACCTATACCCATCAAAGTATTTTGAAAACAGTAAGTCTATAGCAAAAAATAGAATCCTTATATTTTTGTGGGGAACTGTTGATGAAATCAAACTCAAATCAGAGAGAGGATCAATAGATCCAGTGACCTTACTCCATTAAAAATTGTGCGTTTCGCCCACGTACGACAGTGGGCTCATCAGTTAGATGCTGTCGTACCCTTCTAAGACGCAAATTTGTTTTGGTTTACACCAAAACACTTATAAAATTCGCAGCACTCGCATGCTGTGAATTTTATTATTTCTAAGTGAACGTGTTACAACATTCTGGTACTTAGAAAATTTTGCCACGGTCTGGTTGGCTTGAATATAAAAAATTACAATAACAAAAAAGATTTTTGCTATTGTTTTTTATATTTTTGGAGTTGAAAACTGAAATCAGACAGAGGATCAAGAGATCCAGTGACCTTACTCCATTAAAACTATAAAAAACAATAGCAAAAATCTTTTTTGTTATTGTTATTTTCTTTTCGAAATCAAACTCATTTTCTGACATTTTCTACTGAAATATACCTCATTAGAAGGACATTCCTATAAAAGTGTACACTCAGAAGAAAAAAATATGATCAAGAAAACCAGTGCTTCTTTAAGTACGTTTGATCACAAAAGTATAGCAATCTCAAAGAGTTTAAAAAAATTCTTATTCTGAGTTCGTTTTTGTTAAGATTTTTATTTTAACAATGTTTTGGTATCTATTATTCTTAAAATAAGGCAAAAAGAGACAACGCGAAACAAGATAAAGCTGCTCGAAAAATCTTGAAATGAGAACAAAGTAATCTTAAAAAATTTTAACATTTTAATACTGAGTTTAACCATCAGTAAAAAACGTTACGCATTATATACTTTTCATTTTTCCTGAATAAAATGCTTTGTTTCAATAACTAAGAAATGAATCATTTAAGTTTCCGACCTGTAATTCATAACTCGTTATTGTAATCTATAATTAAAAATTAATTTGCTCTTGTTTTTGACCTGGGCTTCCAGGTTGGAAAAACATATGGTTCTGAAACCACCAACAACCTTGGACAACAATTATGATTTCAATGTTGACCAAACAAACGACAAATGGGACAGAGACCTCCTAATCTGCACGTGGAACCAAAGATCCCTTAACGGATTTCGTACAATTAGAGTATTAGCGCACGCCCTGGACTGCTATAATACAGACAAAACCGCCATCCAAGAAACGCGATGGAATGGGTCGGCCATAAAGAAGATGAAAAACTGCGACATCTACTATGGCGAATGCTACAGATGACAGAAACAGCGCTTATTTGGGTGCGGATTTGTCGTTAGAGGCAGACTCAGGGATTAGATTATCGGCCAAAAGCCAATCAATGAGCGTATAATGAACATCCGCATCAGGACTAAATTTGCCAATATAAATCTAATATGCGCCAACGCCCCCACAGAAGAGAAACACGATAACTCCAAAGAGGGTTTCTACGAGCTCCTCGAAAAACATATGAGCAATGCCCTACAGATGACGTGAAAACCGTTCTTGGCGATTTTAACGCAAAACTAGGGATGACATTTTTGGAAGTACAATCGGTAAGAATAGCCTGCATGACAAAACATCCGAGAACGAACTCAGCAAAATCGGCTGCGGGGTAACTGAACTTTCCGAAGGGCCAACTTTGACGCTGACCACTATCACCTTGTTGTAGCTAAAGTATAAATGAGGACATCCTGTTCACGACTCGTGCGAACCAACGCTGTGAAGAGATATGACGTCGGAAAGCTAAAGTCGCAAGAGGTTATTGCCAGTGCTTTCTCCAATCGAGTGTTCCTCCAACTATACGTCGCTTATAAGATCTTGTCTGCTGGAATTTGTGAAGTCTGAGACCCCACGTCTACAACTTGGCAGGTCCTTATCAATGTGGTTTCAGACCAGAGAAGTCCACAATAGACTAAATTTTCACATTTCGGCAGATCTTGGAAAAACCAGAAAATATAATACCGATATACATTGTACACCATCTTTTTATCGGTTATCTCACAGGGACATACAACATCGACGAATTGTAGAAAACATCACAATAGACAGACATAACTTCGAGGTAGTACAGGACTTCCTCTACCTAGGATCTGCTATAGACACGGAAAACAACATCAGTTGGGAGATCAAACGGAGAATAACTCTTGCCAACCGTTGCTCCTTTGGGTTAAGAAGGCAATTGAGAAACAAAACCCTCTCCAGAAAAACCAAGGTAACCTTGCATCAAGGTAACCTTGATCATCCCAGTCCTACTTTGCGGTGCGGAAGCATTAATCTTATCGAAAGCGGATGAGAAAACCCTTGGTCGTTTCGAATGAAAAATTCTCCGAGTGATCTTTGGTTCCCTATGCGAAGACAATATGTGAAGAAGAAGATACAACCACGAGCTGTATGAGCTGTACCGCGACATGGGCATAGCCAGAAGAGTACGCATCGCGGGGTCATGTAGAGCGGGTGGACCCAAACGCTCCGGCTCGACGGTTATTTGAAATTCCACACATTGCAGGGAAATCGCGGAATGGGAATACCTCGTCTTAGGTGACGCAATCGAGTGGAAGAAGACCTCAACCGACTTAGAGTGCAAAACTGGAGAGATGTTGGTCGAGGCCCAGGTCCATCCCGATCTGTAATGCCCACCTAAGTAAGTAAGAAAGGGTCAAGATCCCAACAACTTAAACCTCAAACCCAAAAATAACACAACAAAATATTAATGTTACAACACCAACATCAGCAAATTATTATATTTACCCAAACTCAACGAATCACACTTCTATTGCTAGACAGCCAAAGCAAAATATAGCTCTCTGTATTCTACAGTGGAATTAGAAATATAAAAGGTTTTTTTAAATGACTTCGACGAGCTTAATATTTTGATCAAAGAATACAATCTTAGTATAATAGCGCTCCAAGAGACACACTGTCCATTCAACTCTAGCCCAATTGTTCCAAAAAATCGTTGGATATTTTGAGAATATACCGACCAACACAACGTCTAAACAGGGCATAGGCATTCTAATAGAAAGCTCAGACTTTCAAGTATTCGCCTGCGAAATCCAACAATGTAAAAATAATGTATATCAATAATTACCTTCCATTACATAGAAATTTCCAAAAAAGCGATCTAGATAATATTGTAAATTAAACTAAATGTAAATAAGTTTTGGACGGTGATGCCAATTCTTGGAATTTTCCTTGGGGGTCTCCGGTTAAAACCCTAGCGTTGTTGTTTTTACTTACCTGGGAGATAGACCAGCGACATCAAATACCAACAAGGAAGCTGCTTTGATTCAAAAAGCAATTAGAACAGCTGCAAGTTGCTCTATCCTCCAAACACAACCTATTATTTATCAAAGAGAACAACAAACGAATTGTCCCTCGGTGGAATTCCGAACTTTCTGCTGTTCGCAAAGTTAAAATGTTGACGCTCAAAGAATTTCAAAAAAGACCTACTCAAAGCAACCTTATACAATATAAAAAAGGAAATGCAAAAAAAACCCTTGCCGAAACATGGCAAAACATCCGCTGCTTGACTGGAAATTATAAGGGATTGAAAATTAAAAGTGTTAGATTTTATTGGACAAAATAATCACAAACTCACATAAAATCTGTAGCTAATTAGCTCAAAACTGGTCCCAATTCTGAAGCGATTCCAATTGTGATTCCAATTTCATAGAAGTTGAAATAGATATACTAAATTATGCTACGCCCCATCATGCGACTGATTCATCAGCAAAACGAATTGAAGAACCGATCTTCTTTATCGAATTTAAAGCTTGTTTAGGGATATTAAAAGGCAAAACCCCAAAAACACCAGGTAGGGACAGAATATCCTATCCAATAGTATTAAAAAATCTGCCAACTGAGATCACAACAAGGCTTATTAAATTAAAAAATAATATATTTGACTCTGGGATTATCCCACAACTTTGGAAAACAGCCACCTTACTCCCCATCCCGAAGCCAAACAAGGATAGGATTTTAGTTGAAAGTTACCGCCCAATTTCCTAAATCCCTGGCATGTCCAAAATATTAGTAAAAATGTTATCTAAACGCCTTCTCTGGTTTGTCGAAATTAAGAAGTTGATATCGCCTAATCAAATTGCCTTTAAAGCTAACAGAGGATGGATGTATCGACGCTCATCTTCACGTTGATTACTTTGTTTCGAAAGCCATATCTGCCAAGAATCACGTTGCAATTTTTTCCTCAGGTGCGTCCACACTATGCCGAAAGACGCCGATCGGCCTATGCCGGGTGGCACTTTCGGCTCGGCACATTCGAGTCGGCAAGACGTCTACATTGCTTTTATTATGTGGACGTGTCGAACCATCGCATTTGTGGCTAGAATTTTTTGATCGAAGAAATTTTTTGATTAAAGTAATAATAGCAAGTGTTGTTATTAGTTCTTCAATAAGATTAGCATGAGCTACGAAGAAGATGCTGCTCTAGCAGCAGCTGCTAGCATTATCATTGGAGTAGTTGCTGAACAAGTTCATTGTTTTTGCCCAAGGAGGTTTTGGATACGTTCCAGTATCCCCAACGGAAGGAACAAATATGGAGCCAGTGAATTTATCAAAGATTTACTCCTTGACGAAGTAGATGACTTGAATTTAGAGTAATGGAATGACTTGGGGCTCAGCAGTTTTTCAGACTGAAATCTTCAGATTTCGAGATCTTACTGAATACGATTGGTCCTACAATATCTAAAAGAAATACTTCATTTAGAGAAAGTATTCCTGCTAAAGAACGTCTTGCAGTTACTTTGCGTTTCCTTGCCAGTGAAGATTCTTATCATTCGTTGACGTATAATCAGAAGATATCTAGGCAAGCAATCTCTTCTTTCGTGCCAGAAGTATGTAATGCCCATGTCGAGGCCCTTCGAAACTATGTCAAAGTAAGACATGTAAGGATTGTCAATATATTCGTGAACTATTTGCTAAAAAAAGAATATTTTTAAAAGAAAAAAGTTTGAATCCTTAGAATTTTTGGTTTTGATTTTTATTTAACTATATAGTGTGTATCACATGCGAGATAGTTCTGGTGAATAATACTACTTATTATCATTGGATTGCAGTAGAGAGCTTTCTTGAGGGTATTCGTTCATAAAAACGTCTGAAAAAAATTTTACAGGTGACGTTGTTTGTGTACATGTTAGCGATAGTTTTTGCACTTCATAATTAGGACTTGTAACTTTAATTTTTTGCTTTTTATATGCCTTTGGATAAAATGAGTTGTGTATGTTTGATGAACTAGGTTGGCTGCAATACAGAACCGATTGAGTTGAAACTTGTGTCCTTTCGAAACTTGTGTCCTTTCGTCATAATGTCCAATACCATACTTGCTTCAAATAAAGCTTTGTTTATAATTTTTTGTGCAGTAAACCTGGCTCGTGGTGAAACAAGTCCTCGAAGCTTAATTGCTACCTGTTCACCATACAGAGAAAATTCATCTTTATTTTCAACTCCTTTTGACTGAATAGATCTCATAAGATGCCTCGTCAAATTTGGGAGCACTAGAACTAGCAGATGATTGATTAGCATTCAATGAACATTCTGTGGGCTTTGTCATGTAGGTTTTTGGAGACTTTAGTTCTTTGCTTTTAGGTCTTTTTTGTGGTTTTGTTCCTCATTGCAGATCTAGGACTTGATGGTCTTCCGTGTTTTCTTGGTTTTCTTGATCATTTGCTTCGTATCCTAGTTCATTCTCAATTTGGTTTCTTGAATCCTGAAAAAATTTGTTTTTATTTTCAGATCCAATAAATGAGGAAGAATGGGAAGCAATCGCAAAAGAATTTGAAGAAAAATGGAACTTTCCTAACTGTACTGGTGCCATTGATGGGAAAAATATTGCTGTGCAAGCTCCAGTCAAAACCGGCTCTGAATTTTTTAATTACAAGTCCTTCTTCGGTATTGTTTTACTTGCTGTAGTAGACGCAAATTACAATTTCATATATATGTGAATGTTGGTTGCCAAGGTAGAATTTCAGACGGTGGCGTATTTAATAACACTTTTTTCAAGAAATGCCTAGTAGATAACAGCCTTTATTTCCCTCAAGCAAGGGCTTTGCCGGGGCGAAACTCTCCGATGCCGTATGTAATAGTCGGAGACGAGGCTTTTCCACTTACTCCAAATATTATGAAACCATTTTCTGGCTTACACAACAAAGCATCTGTTAAAAAGATATTCAACTATAGACTTAGAGCAAGGGCTGGTAGAGTTTCAGAAAATGCATTTGGTGGATTATCATCCAGCTTCCGTGTATTTAGATCCGCAATGAATTTAAATCCGGACCGAGTAACAAAAGTTACGATGGCTGCTATTCTACTTCATAATTTCTTGAGGAGAAGCATTTCAAGATCTGCTTACAACCCAGTCGGAATGTTTGACAGAGAAAATCATGAAGACGGGGAAATTATTCCAGGTGTGTGGAGACGAGATACATTATCTTCCCACCTTAAAGATGTACGAGGAGTGCCAAGAGAAGTAATGCTGAAGTTCACGCTGGGAGAGACAGATTTGCTGAATATTTTTGCTATCCGCAGGGTGAATTATTTTTTCAGCATAATAAGTAAACATTTAACTTTGTATTTTGAGTTCGTTTGTACTCTTTTTCTTAAATAAAATGAAACTGTATTCCTTTCAATTGTAATCACTTCACTTGAACTCACCTCAACTTTATCCACTGAAACCTAAACCTCCAATGAATGCAAATGTCACAATAAAAATGCCAATCGGCATGTCCACATTGCTTGATTTTGTTCGGTTTTCGGCAAACGAATCCATTTCAGCGTTGCCGCAGTAAAATTTTTTAAGGTGCCATTTTCGGTAACCAAAGGTGCCAACTGGGTGCCACCAGCCCTTCAAAGGTAGAGAGATATATAAAAACACAAAAAACATATACTTTCCCATAAAGTATTATTACGATTATTTGGGCATGAATTAGTACACACACACACACGATATGTATGTTTCACTACTTTAAAAAAAACATTCCTTTCAGTCTTTTTTAATGACTTTATTAAGTTTTCTTCATTGAAATGCATCAAGCTCCTAAGGTGCCAAATGAGAGCTGAAGGTGCCCAGGTGCCAATTGAGACTGAAGGGTGCCAAAATGGCACAACTGTGCCACTTCGGCAACGCTGATCCATTTTAATCGGTTTGAATTCGGGTTCAATCGGGCCGGCTTTCGGCAAATGGGAAAGGCCGATCGGGACGGTCACACTAATTCGGCATTGCCGATCGGCATGCGCCGAATTTTGCCGGTCGGCATAGTGTGGACGCACCTATAGATTTTGAAAAAGCATTTGACAGAATCGGCATACACATTATCTTAAAAAAACTGAAAGAATACGGTGTTGGTAAAAATTATGTGTGGGTATATAAAATCATAACTAAGTAACAGAAAGTTTTACATCAAAATAAACAACCGCTACTCCAATCTATTCCTCTTATACAACGGCATTCCGCAAGGTTCGTCTTTGTCAGTAGTCCTTTTTAACATAGCTTTTAATGACATGTGAACAATATTGATGAGAAAAAAATCTTTTGATTTCTCTGCCTTTATGCAGATGATATTTAAATTCTTCCCAAGATCAACGATTTAAACACTTGTGAAAACTTAATTCTAAATGGATTAAATGATTTGCTAGATTGGGCAGTACTCTCTGGCGCAAAAATTTCTATAAATAAATGTAAAACACTTCATTTAAGCCGTAAACGTGAATGCCCACAATTAATCTTAAATATTAATAATGTACAAATCGCTGATGTTGAAAATCTAAGTATACTAGGTATGTTTTTAATTAAAAAAAAAAAAATAAATAGAAGCAGCACTGTATAGAACTTAAAAAAGATCTACATAGCTGCAAAATCTTACATAATTAAGTGTCTAAGTAGTAAAAAAAAGTTGTGTACACATTAACACCTTATCATCACTCACAGAAATGTTAGTCTAAAGCAAAATAGATTATGGCTTATTTTTTGACGGTTACTGCCCAAAGACAACTCTAAATATCATCAAAACAACATACCACCAGGTCACTAGAAGAAACATAAATGCCTTCCCTACATTAAAGAAAGAAGAGACGCAATAACACTGTGTTAGCTTTTTCCAGTACAATACTTCAGGGTATCACAATGGATCTACATTGATCTAAGTGTGACGGCAATAAGATCAACCGTCAGCCCATTCTCCCTAACCTAACCTAATCTAGCTTTTTCCATAAACTCGGTAATTGATAAAGACATTTTGCAATGTTAGTCCCATAAATTAAAAAAATCAAACCCATCCTCCATAAGTAATATCCTTGCTAAAGCTACGCTGATGAATCTGTCAACCGATAGATCACATAGCGTGCTATCAACCTATCCTCTCTGGTCTATAAAGCCACAATCAATCATAACGACATTAAGAGTTTATAAGAAATCTAGTACCAACAGTTCCGTATACCGTACTTTATTCACCAGCATCTCCTCTGATCATCGATCAGATGGATGAAACCTTATATTTACCGATTGCTCAAAAACGTCAGAAAACACTTCGTTCGACGTCACACTCGAAGAGAGAACCATCCTTTGCATTTGTAGGCTTCCTGAACTTGTATCCATCTTTACAGCCGAAGCATTTGCCATCTGACAAGCGATTAAAGAACCTCTGAGCCTTCGTGGCAAATACATAATTTGCTCCGAAAGTATCTGTCATTAAAACTGTCAATAACCCTAACAACAATACTGAACTCATATCCGAAGCAATTTCATCAAATCACCAAAAAAATTTAAATTGATGTGTGGGTGCCTGGCATTCTTGCATCCAGGGATTTAAATACGCCGATAAGGAAGCTAACCTAGCACAAATTGCCCTACATGTACTATTCAATACGTACACCAAATCTGATATACAAAATGAGATACAAAAGAAAACTAAGTCTCATCAGCTCCTTGAATGGCACTCATACCAACACCACTAGAGTAGAATTAACTATGATATATGTATATCCTCCAAAATATTCCACCAACATCTCCAAAGTTAGGATTTCGTTTGACTTCGGCCTGGCCACATCAATGCTTTTCAGCCACAGCTTTAAAAAAAACAACCCACCAAATTGGATCTACCACACATCCTCGAAAACTGTGCAGTATCAAGATCTATGATTCTCAACATATTAAGAAACTCCAATGTTTATAGAATACAAAAAAATCCAAATGCTATAAATATTTTTTCCATATTTATAGTACATCGTCCATTTTCTTTCATTAACTAACATTAGTATATAAATATATCCTTTTCTACGAGCTAATAGTCTTTGTGGCTAAGCTCATTAATTTTAAATATTACCATGATTTTAGTTGTATGTGAATAAAATTTAATAATAGTAAATAATAATTATCTTAAAATAAGATAGTTTTCTTAACGTTTGCTAAAGGCATTTAAAATTGTTGCCACATAGTTCAATCTCGAATCAAAATGTTTGCTCTTGGTTCAATAACTTAATTTTGTTTTAAGAATAGCATTCTTAAATTAAGAATTATTTGATTCATATATAGATTTAAAATGTAAGAATGAAACAATCTCTAAAACAAGCTTGATCATTCTAAATTTTTAATAGCGATTTTTCTCTGAGTATACATTACATCTTTACATGCCTTTTTATTTACCATAAAAATTATAAAAAATTAAACCCTTGGAGATCCTAAACGTTTCTCTTCATGAATATAATGAAGAAGCTTATGAATCTATTCCGGCACTAAAATTTAAAAAATAAAAAAACTTGTCTTACTTTTCGTGGTTCCTCTCCTTGGATTTGTAGATTCTAATGTGTGATTGTTCCTGTGGGGAAAATTGTTATTTGTATGAGTAGATGTTTTATATTAAAAAAAAAGAGGATTACCAATGGTCCAATGCAAAAAAAGTACTGTTACAAGATCCACCAGTATTGTACGCACTAGAGCTATTGTCGCAATCATCTAACCTTCCGATATGCTTCTGCAATGCTGCAGTCGGGCTGGTGCTGTTTTTAATTTCAGTACCGCGACCACTGATCTTAATTTTCGCTTTCGAACAACTTATCGATTTGAGCCACTCCTCAACACGCATCTCTTTTAAAGCCCCATAAGGCGAACAATAATAAACATCTGTTTCATCTTCGGCGATTGTTTCATAAATGTGATCGTTTTCTGTGTCAAATTTTGATTTCTCTTTCGTTGTCTTTATTTGGTGTGACAGTGACAGCCCCACTAGCGGTTTCACTGTGCTTAACTTATTTTCTGTCACCTTAGGCGATGGTGATGGCAAACGGTTTGTCTCTCTTGTAATTTCATCCTCTGTTTGCAAAACTGGTTCGGTTTTTAATTTAACATTTTGCAATTGCTTCATGACTGAAATCTTCAAATTTAGTAACGAAATTTCTCTGTTTACAAAATCCAACTGATTTTTTATATTTGCATGGCAAAAAAGATCGGAGAAACTGTCAGTCACTATTGGTAATGTGGGATACGTGCTTGTTGGTTCTGCTAAGGTTGCTATGTGCTGATCAGATTGTGATATTGAAGACTCAGGCGAGAAAGTGCGTTGTTCGTATTCGTAGATTGAAGATAAGTGTCTTTCGTCTTGATATTCCTTGTCGTCGCAGTAAACAGCTGAATCCAGAAACTCATCTTCCTGTGAATAACGATAGAATATGATTAAATGAGACGAAAATCGTAACTTGATAGTGCCTTCATAAAACTAACCTTGAGAATGAGTAATATGGTGTTTTTCACCAATTCAATAATGCAAAATGAATAAATCGCCGCCGCAACAGTTGTGGTTTTATACGACAAAGTAAGTACGGAGTTTCGCTCTATAAGTTCTTAGGTAGGAACGCAACGAATGTTTCAACGACAAAAAAAAAAAAAAAAAACTTTAACCAGGAGTTTTCTTAAGCACTCATAATCGTGTGCTAAGAAGAAACCCAAAGTTTAGTTACTATATAAAAACAAAATCAAATTCTTCAAATTGAAATAATTTGCCCTTCTAAAAACATCAATAATATTTTAACTGAGTGAGATATAACTATTTCTGCCCTCTTTCTCGTTAAACATACGAATAGCTTGACAAATTTTTTTTAACTAGAGTAATGTTTTTTGTATGATCACATTGCAATAGAGACAAAACACCAACAATCGCACTCATGGTATCAGTGCTGTTTATCAAAATTGCATCAAAAATGCCTTAACTAAGACGCCTGTGAGCAAACGAAGTTGAAGAAACTATGTCATGCCTTAAACAATTCAAACATAAAAAAAATTAAACAGTTTTGGTTCTAAGGTAAATGCAATAAAAACTACTATTTTCAAGAACCGGTGGCTCTTTTCTAAAAAAATTCCGTCAGAAGCTTACAACTTCCGGCTCACAATTATAACGATTGATTTTTTTAATAGCTATCGATAGCAAACATCCACAATGAAATCCAAAAACTTTGGCTTTGGCATGCATTCAAAACGAAGGAGGGCACTTTGAGCACTTGTTAGAATTGTATTTGTATAAAACACATACAAAACTACTAGATGTACCCACATTATTGTTTTATTCAACAAACCCCATTGAAGAGTTTTGTAGTAGAGATATTCCACGTGTTTTTTAATCTGATAAATAAAAAGATTAATACATATTTTAAACAGCTAAAAACACTTTTTATATTTCCTCAAATGTACATTTCAGAAGCAATGCTTCCATCGTCAGTGAGATTAAATTAAATTAAATTATTTGTCAAAAACTAACAAAAAACAAAAATGAATAGTGATGATGGACCAATCAAAGATTCAATATTCAAAAAAATTTTCAAAAGATTCAACTCAACTCAACTGTAATATTGTTTAGAAACATTTTTGTTTTTTGTTAGTTTTTGACAAATAATTTAATTTAATTTATAAATCTCACTGACGATGGAAGCATTGCTTCTGAAATGTACATTTGAGGAAATATAAAAAGTGTTTTTAACTGTTTAAAATTGTATTAATCTTTTCATTTATTAAACCCCACTGCTAGAAATCTTTTTTTTTTTTAATTCTTATCCATTTTGTATTTTTACAAGTGTCATTAAATGTAGGGGTTTTTGAGTGCACTTATTCATGAGTTTTTTTTATTATTGTTTTGTTCATCTCTAAAAAGCAAGAAATTTGTATGTTTAACTGGTACTTTCTGAAAAAAGTGATCTCAAAGTCAAAACTTTGCTTGGGGAAGAAAATTTGAACACCATTGAAAATTGAAAATCTGGCAACCCTAACAGCCGTATCTATAAAGAACTTTTAATCATCGATTAGATTTAATTGGCCTTTAAGTAACACTTAAGTAACGAATCCGTATCGATAATCAAATTTCACATTTAAGTAACCTTGCTAAGAGCCCTCTTAACTTAAATGCCAATAATGGCGTTTAAAGGTCTCTTAAATCCAAATTAAAAATTCATTCTGACGTTTCGGGAAAATCGGTGTCCATTTTGATCTGTTGTTTTGGCAATATTATTTCTAAAAAGAAACTTCATTTAAAACAAAAATATGGAAGATTTTCTTCGCGATTTATGTAAATGATTTCAATGTGCAAGTTTTTTCAGATGTCATGATTAATAAATAGAAACCTTAAAACCTGGCACAAAAGCTCCACAGGGTTACAAGGCCAAACGCGTTGTTCTCGCAACAAACATTCTCGTGAGTGCGGTTCTGAAAGGTTAAATTGGAACAGCATTTTTCAAGACATATTTTCCTGCTTATGGTGGTCGAACGCCCACGCAGTATTTATGCTTTCGCCATGGATGTCGTGTGCCTACAACCAGAGTTAAGAGAATGTTAGGGAATTGCAGTTTTGCTTGGCAAAGAAAGATTGTTCCATGGTCGAGCGGTCGATTTGCTACTCATAATAAGGGCCTTAAACCAACAATGCGTTGCGTTTTTTTTTTAATTAATATTCGAAAGAAATTCTCATCGCATTTTAGGTTGATGATACTCGTACATAGTTTTTTTTTTTGATAAGCAAAACGGCACCACAATTGTTTACAAACAAATTTTTGTCAAAACGCAGTTTAAATTGGACTAGATTTCTGTTTTTACTACTTTATTTTGACACAACTATCAATTAGTTTAGCATCAGTGTAGAATCGATTATCGATAAGAATTTAATCAACCTCTCTTAAGTTCCAATTAAATTTTAATTGAAACTTAACTTATCAACGTCTAAGAGACGTCTTAAGAAAATCTAATAAATACGGCTGTAAGTCTATAGGACGTAACTTAATCATTTCATATATCTCTCGAAGAGAGATAATTGTTCATTGCATTAAAGTCGGCATTTTTGTAATTAAATGCATAAGTTCTATTAATAGGAGTAGCTTTCATATACCTATAAAATTTAAAATTAAAAAAAAGGCATTATGATGCAAAGTATTACTTATTGGTTGGAGTTCCACCAAGCTAGCATCAACAATAAATCAACAAATGCTAAGTCACATTATAAGGTACTAAACACATGTCATCGCAATCAAGCTTCCACTTAATATTACCTAAATTAAAATCACCTACATAAATAACATGTTGTGAGTCAGTGAGATTTTCAAATATTGATTTACAATTATCTAAATGAATTTTCTAAAGCTCAAAGGAACATCCAGATGGGAAATTTATTAATAATAAATAATTGAATGTTGGAATCCAAATTGACCTTTACAATAAGTTGATCGACATCAAAGTTTGAAAGTGAACCACAGGATGAATTCAAATTAATAAGCTCACAAGGATATGTTGAACGAATAGCAGTAAGTACACCACCACTCCTTTCAAAGCCAGTAGTAAGACAGCAACGATCCTTCCTGAATACAGTATATTGAAGGCAGTCAAATAATTCTGAGCTATGATGATCCGCAGTCAGCCAGGTTTCAGTTCTTCTTCTCTTCTTCTTCATTTTCGGCGTTACGAGTAGTGACCTTGAAGCGATCACAACTCTCCCACTTTGCTGCTTCACACTAGTGATCCGCCTGTGGGGTACGCCGCGTTGACCTCAGAAATCGTCGGCAAGCCTCCCGGTTTTGGATTGTTCCATGTCTGAGGCCAACCAAATGCTGCTGTTTTTGCATTTGCTTGTACCAGGAGTGTTTTGGCCTGCCTTTTCTTTTTCGTCGCGAATTTGTTGAAACGTTGTACGATATTGCCTTTTTGACGGGGTTCTGCGGATCTCTCCTTTGAACATGACAATACCAACTGAGCCGGTCGTGCTGAATTTTGTCCAAGATGGTACTTTTGACATGAAGGCTTCCACGGATCTTAGTACTTCTAATTCGATCAAGCTTTGTTACTCCTGCTGTCATCCGAAGCATCTTCATTTCGGCTGCCGTCAATTTGCTCTCATACTTTTTGTACATTGTCCAACATTGTGAACCGTATGTCAGAGCTGGACGGACAACTGCTGTGTAGAGTCTTCCCTTCAGCTTAGGGGGCATTTTTCGATCACAGAAGATAGCGGAGTTTTCTCGCCACTTCATCCACCCTACGCTTACTCGATGATTGATGTCGTCATCACAAGATGCTTCACTATTGATCATAGATCCCAGATATTTAAACTTTTCACACTTGGGAAGCACATTTCCATTCAAATAAATGTCTGGAATAGGCTTGTCTGGATCAGAAAAAGGGCAGCACAGGTATTCAGTCTTTTTAGCGCTAATACGGTACCCATTTCCTTCCAGAACATCAATCCAAACGTCAAGTGCTCGTTGCAGGGATGTAGGATCCTCGCTTATGATGGCTCCATCGTCAGCAAAGAATAATTGTTGTACTTTATTGTCCGTTACTTTTCCTTCGAGCAAATAATCCAGAACAGCAATAAAGAGCAGTGGACTCAAGACACTTCCCTGATGTACACCTACTGTTATTTGGAATTCTTCGGTGACTCCAGCTGGGCATCTCACTTTTGTAACTGCTCCCTCGTACATGTCCATAATTATTCGCACATAGGCTTCAGGAACTCCTCGGTGTCTGAGGGCCACCCATATCAGATCTCGTGGTTGTCGATCGAATGCCTTTTCGAAGTCAACCAACACAATATGCAAATCCTCTAAGGCATCTCGGTGTTTTTCCATAATGATCCTTATGCTTTGGATTGCGTCTGTAGTTGACTTACCCGCGACAAACCCGCATTGGTCATCAGACAGCCTTATTATTTTCCGCAGTCGGCTATCCAAAACCCGCTCAACGATCTTCATAGTGTGGGACATCAACTTGATCGAACGATAGTTTTCACAGCTTCTGGTATCTCCCTTTCCCTTGTACATTGGAAGAAGAAAACTTTCCCTCCATTGATTAGGCAAACTGTCACCTCTTACAAGTTTGGAGATGAGAATCGTGAGCCATCTTAACCCGATGTCTCCCATATTTTTCCAAAACTCATATGGTACCTCGTCTGGCCCAATCGCTTTGCCTTTTTTGGAGTTCTTAACTGCCTCCCTAACTTCTTCGACTGTGACGTCGGATACTTCCGTAAAGTTAGGTGCAGCTGTTGGAAAGTGGCGCCGAGGAAACTGTTCATTCAAAAGATCATCACAATACTGTCGCCACCTGTGAAGAATTTTGTCGTCATCCACAAGTAGCACTCCTTGAGCATCATTGATGAACTTCGGCGAACGAATCTCCTGCGCATTTCTCCTTCTCTGAGCGGCTATTTTGAAAATGGTTGCTCCCTTATTCAAGTTGCTTTGTCTTAGCTCTTGGATTGCCTGATTTGCTTCAGCAGCTGGGGCAGAAATCTCTTCCAGCTCTCGATACAGGCCCTCCGTGCTTTTTGCTTGAAGTTGGGCGCACTTTTTCTTCGCTTCTTTTCTGCAGCTCTTGTATTCCATTTTGAAACGCGCTTTTTCATTCGTATTTCTTGAGGGGCACTTCGACCAAGCTTGGAAAGCTGCTTTCTTCTTTCTAATCACTGCTTTAGCTTCATCATCCCACCACCAGGTTTCTTTAGCTTGTTGGTGGTGTCCTTTTGAGACTCCTAACAGTGATTTGGCTCTCTCTAAGCAGGTTCGTTGTAGGCGATCCCACATATTTTGTGCCGTGATTGCATTTGAAACTGCGTCGATGGTATTACACAGCTGACTTTGCATATACGAAATGAATTGCTGTCCTTTGATTTTCTCCAGATTGTACCACTTGATTCTCCTAGGAGCCTTTGTTTGTTTGACTTCCTTTACCGCATCCGTAAAAAATTCTGTTAAAAGAAGACGGTGTTGTTGAGCAGCAGCTTCTCCTAGTATCACTTTGCAGTCTTTCACCCGAGATTTCATGTAATTGGTTACCAAATGGTAATCAATCTGGGTTTCATTTCCTCCACTGCTGTAAGTGATAAGGTGTCGGTCTTGTTTGATGAACATGGTATTTAGTACGATTAGACCGTATGACTTGCACATACTTAGAATATCTTCACCAGGAGTGTTCCTGGTGCCGAATCCCAAACCTCCATGGCAGTCTTCATAATCCTCGTTTGTCTTCCCGACATGTCCATTCAAATCTCCTCCAACAAACAAATACTCTTCTTTTGGGATGTTCTTAAGTAGGTTATGAAAATCAAGCCAGAATGCATCTTTTTCCTCCTGCTCACACCCTATTTGGGGAGCATATGCACTGATTATATTCCAGACCTTTCCTTCCATCACCAATTTAAGAGACATCAAACGGTCACTGGACTTCAAAATGGTCAACACGCTGTTACATAAACTTTGGTCAAGGATGATACCGACTCCGTTCCTACCTTGTTCCGTTCCATAGTAGAACATCTTGTAAGCCTTGGTCTTTGCATCTAAGAAACGGGCTTTGTTTACCGTGTTTCGCCATTTCGTTTCCTGAACACACAAGATGTCCACTCGCCTCCTTCTCATCATCTCTTCGAGTTCAAGACTTCTACCAGTCATACTTCCAACGTTCCAACTCGCGACTCTAAATTTTCGTCCAACTCGTCGCATTACTTTGCTAGCCCCCGGAATCCGTATAGCTCTGACCCGAACATTGCTGCTCGGTCCAGGATCAGCTCCATGCATAGCAATGGAACTGCCTGGCGGGGTAGTGCTTCTTATGTTCGCAAGTACTTCCATAATGCTCAAAATTTTTCAAAAATTTTCTTTCATCCTTTTCATCCTTTTCGACACATGCATGCTCCATTTAATGAGTTTGATTTCCCTTTTACTACACCGGTAATCTCCAGTCGTGTAAA